>OX352775.1:901831-1101579 GCA_947095535.1 Poecilobothrus nobilitatus
AAAATATTCCAGTTAAATATTTGTGCTATAGACTGCATAATCACTTTGGGTTTGAGTTTTATTACTAATATGAAATTCAAACTCAAAGTAACATTGTCACGATTAAAAAGAAACAAAAGCTCACTTTTGAACCATAATTATCATAAGTTTAAAGAAAACATTTATCATCATTTCAAAATTATTTTATATACGAATATACCACAGGATGAACCACAATTAAACAACAAAAATTTCCCAAAAAATAAATATTATACAGGACTTATTTTGAACAGTTTATTTTGGGATAATTGGGTTTTTGTATAATATCTTTTTGGTGAAAATGATATTTTACCTAAAATTTCCATTTGGCATAATGAGATATTTCGCAAAAACATATTTTACAAACATATATACATACTTTGGATATTATATTAATTTTGGGAAAAAAAGCGTATATATATATACATAGTTTAATCCTGAACCAACTCTAAAATTCATCTCAGTTAGGTTATATTAGTAGATTTTTTTTTAACAATAAAGCATGTTTTGTTTTTTAAATACTATTTTATTAATTTTTTTTTGCGAAGTGTCTCCCTTTTGTTAAAAGTCAATTTAAAAAGTGACAATTTGCTATAAGTAAGGTTTATTTTGTCAAAATAGCATTACACAAAATGTCATTTTGTGAAATTACTTTAAGTTAACTGGCATGCTCCCATTATTAATGTATGTATGCTTATATGCGAATTATAAATATAAACTAAAAATTGTTTCTTTATATTTAGATAAGTATATTATAAAAAGTATAAAATCACAACTTTTGACTATTTATAGAGTATATATAGAGTATAATATATATATAGATTTATTATGTTAAATCTTTAAATAAGTGCAAAATCAAAATTTTAATTTTAAATTTATTTAATAATAAGTAAGCAATAAATTCTTATGCCTATACATAGAATAAGATATATAAATATAGACAAATAGATAATGTCTTATTTATGATCTTACAACTTTTTTTAAACTTTTTATATTATGAAGAAATTATATAAATTTAAGATTTAATTTAAGATAAGAAATTATATTAATTTTTTCAATTTTAAACAAATATTGTATATATAAAACAAGAAAGAGTGAAAAAAAGACTATATCATTTCTAGCATATCCTATAAGAAACATAATATATACTGTTTCTATAAAATTTAATTATCTTTTAGAAAATTTAAAATATCTGACCTGTAGAAATCGTTGGCATAAAATTTAACTTCATTTGACAAAATTTAAATAACCCCAGATTTTATAGATACCGGGTTATGTTCATATTAAAAAAAAAAAAAAGGAAGTTATATGACAGGTACCTAAAACTGTTGCCCTAGACCAATTAAACTTTGCAGAAGTGGTTGACATAAAATAAAATTTCTTTTGACAATATAATTTCGGATATCTATAGCTAATTAGAAACTATTCGTTATGCTTGTCTAAAAAAAAAGAAGTTATGGCAGGTACTTTCCGTCTTTTTCAAATTCAATTTTAATTTGACCAACTTCAATAGCGAAACTGGCATTTGCATAAAAATTTCAAAATCATAGCTCCTTTTTATTTTTTCAGTTATTGGGGATGGAAGGACGCACACAATTGAATCGGCTCAAATCGAAAAATTGATTAGCGAACAAAAATGTATAATATATACGTATATATACTTTTCCATAAAGTGAGGAAAGTGAAGTGAATTATTATTAATTCCACTAAGTGAATTATTATTCAGTTTCAGTTTCTGAAATCATTAATTGCAGTAAACCATTGTTTTCCCTAGATTGTAACTATAACTATTGTACAGTACTATGAAACAAAAATATTAGGTATGTTTCAGATTTGATTAAGTTGAACTTTATATTAAATAAATTTCAATCATTAAATTTTTTTTTAAATTACAAATATTTTAATGTTTAAAAATAAAAATTAAAATATTTATAGGTACATATGTAAAAAATATTTTTTACTTGTACAGATTAATTTTTCTTAATTAATAATTTTATATGCGATCTATATATCTATTTTGAAAAATTAGATTGATTTATCGCAAATGTTCTAAAAACTTTGTAAACAAATATGGATCGGTAAACAGAAACAAAAAATTTGAATTTGAAATTGAAAATGGGTTAAATTGGGACACACACACTATTTATACATGAAACTATCATCGAATGGCAAGTATTTTCAAAAGAATATCAAATGTTTTCCTGAATTTCTATTAAAAGATCAATTTTTTATGACCATTTTCACAGCCATAGAAATATTAAATATAGTAAAAAGCTGTGGGTTACTTAATCAAAGTAAATAATGCAAAAGTTACAAATTTGTTCAAAATAAATCTATAGTTATTTAAAAAAATTATATGGTCTAAATTGAAAGGAAGGAACTTTTAATACACATCAAGCAAAAAAAAAAATATATATATATACATACTTATTATTGTTGAATGATTTCATTGATGTCAATTTAATATTTTATATACATGAAACAAATAAGTAATGCAGAAATTCATACCATCATATCTCTAAGTCAAATGAAAAGATTTTCATACAGTTAACACCAGAAACTAAAAACTTAAAACACAAAAGAAAACATCCCAAATTTGAAACAGAAACAAACATATACATATAGCTTTCAAACTATATATATATATATAACAACTTAGATGATTATCTGAAATCTTTTAATACAGTGGCAATAAAAAAAAAAACATTAACAACAAATTTACATAATAAATTATATATGTATAGTAAATGTCCTTTTATTGACATCACATACTTATATGTATTTATAATATAAAACAGAGCAGTATCGGAATTTCCACCTTTCTGAATTTCAATTACATACTCTAATGAGTAATAATATTTGTACAAAAATTAGATAAAATCAAACATATACCACAGACAACACCAAAAAAAAAGAAGAAAAATCTGATAGAAAAAAAAAACATCATGAAGGTATCACAGATAAAAATATATACTTAGATAAATGTATATTATGTTTCACTTGCCAATAAAAAAAACAAAAAAAAATTCATAAATTTTTCAATTAAAACTAAAACTTAATTTCATTGGTTGTATCAAAACATCTCACAAGAAAATAAAAAAAAAAATCTAAAGAGTACAAATAAGGATACAAAAAAAAACTTTATACATTATTTTAGTTTCACCCCATTCCCTTGCCCCCTCCCCTAAATAAAACCCAATATAATTAATGAATATATTATATATATATATATAAATGAATATATTATATAATATAATGAATATATTGTATAATATAATATATGTACATATAAATAACTATTATATACTTAGCTCTCTGGTATACAAAATAAATATAATATACGATATAGGTACTTAGATTGCTTTAATGATATGGTACATAATATGTATATGTATATATGGATGTAAATATTTAAAAAAAACAATATAATAAAATTTATAAATTTTTGAATAGATAATAATAAAAATATTATCTATATATACATATACATATGTATATTCTTACATATGATTTACATCCTATTGTAAGTATGTAATTAACAAATTATATGTATATATAACAAGAAAATCTAAATATAAATTTCAAAACTTTTATATACCTATATAAATACATATAATATATACTTAACTATTTAATATGTGTGGAATATATAATATACATTTTTATACGACAAACTATTGTTATCTATATTTCATTTCTAAACTATATACATACATATATACATACATACATATATATACATATTTTTATTTTTTTGGTATATTAAATCACCAAAATATATAATATGTATACATATACATATTTAACGTTAAAAGAATGGTACATATAACTATACATATCTACATAAGCATATAGATATATATTACAAAATATATATAATACGTTTTATATACGTATTTTGCTATTAGTGTAAAAACTTGACATTTTTTACTTTTAAACCAATCTAAACATTGTTTTTATCTCCCCAACAACAAAAAAACAAAAATAATAATCAACAGCATCCCCAACTTTTTTACTTTACTATTATGTATAATAATGTTTACATATATATATACCCAATAAACAGGTATATATACCTAAAAATCTATATATATACTATAAATTTGTACAATATATCTATATATTATATCTACATGTACATACATATATAAATTTATTATTATTTTTGCAGATTATTTAATTACTTTCTACTAATATCCAAAAAAAAAGGAAAAAAAAAAGGAAAAACAAAAAAGAAAAAACATTGAAATTTTATTATGTAGATACAATATTTGTATATATAATTAATATTATATATAAACATTAAACAATAAAATAAATATATTTCATTAGCGGTTTTAATAGAAATTAAATAAAATAAAATTAAAAATAAACTCGATTGTTTTTTTTTTTAATCTGAATGACTTATGACTTATGAGTGAGTATGAGAGTTATTAACTGTTTTAACTGTCAGTAATCTGTTTGAAAAATTTTGACATAATAATACATTTGACATTAACAAATCATTATACTTAACTTTATATATTAAAAAATATTTTTAATTATGGTTAATTGTATTAATCCATCAAATTAAAAAAAAAAAAATGTTCAGCCCACTACCCAAATAAGTTCACCAACGTAAACGACGTGCATTCCCATATATCCCTTTTCAAATGTCAAACAATTATTACTTATTAGACTTAATATGTCCAATCAATTATTTTCGACCGTTCCTGAACGGTTAAAGTTAAATGATTTTTTTTATTTTAAAGTACTAACAGGGGCGCTTTGAAATATTTGATGGAATATATTTTGTTTGGTTATTATTCTAAAAATAAAACAACAAAAATAATTTATAAAAAAAAATAAATAATATAATTAAAGTTTTCAGTAAAATAATATATTAAAATTCGTATTATTTTGTTATGTTTTAAATGTCAATTACGTTGCGATTATAATTACAAAAAAAATTTCAAAAGCGTCTTGTTTATATTTTTGATATTTTGAAGACGACGTTATTGGCACATTATTGATGTCAAGCATATAGCAACATTAATATTTTATCAAATATTAGAGAAAAATCTCTTCACCGCAAAAAAATCAAAAGAAAAAAGTGTTTCAGGAAATAAATGTAATTTCTTGAAGTTCTGAAATAAAATATGTATTTAATTTTATTAAATATTTTAGGCTATACACAAATAAATAAATCACTTTATTTACTAATTTAACTTCATTAAGTCTGTCATAAGTATATGAGTTGGTATTATACGTACTTTACCAAATGCCTGAAAAGTGTTACTCGGAAAATCTTTTCGAAGTGATTCGACGTATATCTTTAGAGAATATTGATTGGCTCGACGAGCCTTTGTGATAAACGAATCTTTGTGATAAACGAGTGTCTAATGGATTTTAGGTGCACCAAGAAGTTACAGGTCTAGGTGTAAAAATAATTGTTTATTTCCCTATCAAACACAAAACAAGTTTTTCACAAAATAAAAAAAAAACACAAGTAAATATAACAGTAAGTCGATGCAACCGACTTATTAATACCCTGCACTTGAATAATGCGAAAAATCCATAAGTTTTTTGGCAGCTGTTTGAACTTCTTCCCTTTTCTGTCTTATTCAACTCGAATTTCAGGAACGCAAAAGAGGCATCCTCTTGCGATATGACACCCTTGTAAAAAATGTCAAATTTCTATCTTTATTAATTTCGAAGATATGCTTGTTAGTCCTTGGGAGGCGTGTGTCGGGTACCCGAATTGCCACTCCAATTCATCAAATCCATCTAAAGGACATAAAGAAAACATTCCAGAACACCATTGTACTAAATTTAAAGTTAACTTGATTGATAACTTCCATCAAAATGAAATTATGTATTTATTTGTATGTATTTTAAATAATTTAAATTCTTGTTCGATATATAGGTGTAAAAGTACACAATTCTAACGAATAAATTTAAATAATTCTATATATATTTGATTTTTTAAGCTTTTATCAAAATTATCCAAATCATTTATTTATTTATTTATTCACTTTTTTTTTTCTTTTTTTTTTATAGACATTTTTAATAAGATAAAATAAGGTACCTTACATATTATA
Source organism: Poecilobothrus nobilitatus (assembly GCA_947095535.1). Classification (NCBI taxonomy): domain Eukaryota; kingdom Metazoa; phylum Arthropoda; class Insecta; order Diptera; family Dolichopodidae; genus Poecilobothrus; species Poecilobothrus nobilitatus. The sequence goes on from OX352775.1 coordinate 907,930, forward strand.
TAATATAGTATTTTGTTATATATTTATAACAAAAATGCATAAATACATACATATTTTATGTACAGTTTAAAAAAAAAGGTTGATCCAAAAAATCCAAAATTTAAGTTTAAAAGCACTAAGTGCTATTATAACAGGGGTGGTGTATAAGTTCCGCATCTTTGAAAAATTTGAATAAATTTATTTTTTTTATATTTTCTTTTTTTTCAGATTTTATAAATTTGAATCTTACGAAACAAAAAAATGGAAAATTTTACAATCGAGTAAAGCATCAAAATTGTGTTCAATTTTTACTTTGCAAATTTACTTTTGTTTTTCAATACAATTCAGCGTATATAAACCCTGCGTGGCTCTGACTCTGTGGTGAAATGATAATAATATTATTAAGAATATACTAATACCAATAATAATAGCTGCCACAGTGACAGTAGGGATTACCTTCAATAATTATAATCAAACAGTAAGGTATTATATACTACTGCATGTTGTAACTGTTCTAACGGCTATAGTCACTGTTAGCAAAATGGTAATATAGTAAAAAGAGGAGGTGGGTTTAATCAGTAAGAATCTGACACTACCAAGAGGGAATTCTTGGTGTCTTCGGAAAATTCCCACCTCCATTAGGAAAAAACAAGTAAATGTAACAGTAAGTCGATGCAACCGACTTATTTATACCCTACACCTAAAAAATTAAAATTAAATTAAAAATCCATAAGTTATTTTAGTTAGGTATTTAATACAAGCTAAAAAAAAATAAATGCTTTTACAACCTTTGTACAAAATTTCAAGTTTCTATCTTTATTAAATTCGAAGATATGCTTGTAAGGTCTTGGGAAGTGGGTGAAGGACCACCACCCCAATTTATCTCAAATTTTAAAGACATCATCAGAACAGGGTACACTCTTATATCAAGTTTCAAGTTTTTATATTTATTAATTTCGAAGATATGCTTGTTCGGTTTTGGGAGTTGTATGGGAGGTACCCAAACGATCACTCCAATTCATCTCAAATTTTAAGCAAATCAGGGATTTAGAAAACAGCACCCTCGTACAAAATTTTAAGTTTCTATCTTTATTAATTTCGAAGATATGCGTATTCGGTTTTGGGAGTTGTATGGGAGGTACCCGAACGCATGATCCGATTTCGCCCATTTACAATCCCCGCCTTTCCTTAGTCATTGTTAACCTATAGTATAAATTTCATTAAGATAGCATCATTATTTTTTGAGTTATCGAGCGTACGGACGGACGGACGGACATCGCTAAATCGACTGAGGAGGTGATCCTGATTCAGAATATATATACATGTCTATACCTAACTCGCTCTCTTTTGTTGGTTACAAACACCATACCAAAGTTAATATACCCTATACTTAATGTGTAGGGTATAAAAAACCAATTTTAATACCAGAAATGAGCCCAACCGAAATGCAATTTAATGTTTACTTCAACGCGTTTATGCAGAAAAAAAATAATTAACAAAAAAATTATTCAAATTTTTCAATGAAGTACAACTTATGCGCCACCCTGTATAATAGGATGAGATTTAAAAAAAAAAATATGTATATATAAATATAATATGTATGAAAAATAAATATGTGTATACCTATCGTAAATTTTAGATTAAAATTGAAAAATTTAGTCTGCACAATGGTAACAAAGTGCAATGAAAACTGATGCATTTTTTTGCAACAAAACTGATTAAAAGTTGCTAAATATTATGTAATTCAATAAATCATATTACATAGTTGTTAATGGTTAAAATCTTTTTATCCAACAATAGTATACATATATATATGTATGTATTATATATATACATTACATAAGTATAATACCTACTAAATTTTGTTTTTTTTTAATTTATTATTCTTATACGTATGTATATTGTATGTAAATATATAAAATTCAGATTTTATTAATAGTAAAATAAAATAAAAGAAAAAATTCTATTTATTGGTTATGCATCTTAAATTTATAACAGTAATCGAAAAGGGGAAAAAAAAAACAATCAAACCGAACTAACCAACCACCAATCATATAATAATCAACAAATTAACTAATACACCCAACAGCATCTAAATGTATCTTATGGATATATACTTAATATATTATAATAGATATAATTTAACTTCATTTGCACAATATTCACTTATTTGACAATTAGATAATTTATATACATATATAAATGTATATATATATATATATATATATATATATATATTACACAAAGATATTTTGACATAATTATATATATGGATACTATATACTCACTCAAAAAATATATAACATATTTATATTTTAATATTTATGTGCATATATATATTTTGTATTGTATAAACATATAAAAATAAGTATAGTAGAATTATATGTTTTATAATGTACATAAGAATATGTATACATATATACATTTCATAATACATATATACATAATTGATTCAATATGAAATAAACCGTTAGGGTAATATTGATAAGACAAAAAGCTGCACAAATCAAAAATATAAAAGGTGTAGAGTAATAATGAACAAAAACAAAAAAAAACAAAAAAACCAATTTTATATTTTGTTATATAAATGTGGGAGTTCTTACAGAATACGTAGGTACGTATGTATTTATATTTTATACTTACCTAAATATATAAAAATTTTCTGCACAATTAATGCAAAAAAGAAAAAAAAAAAAAAAAACACGAAAAAAGAAGAAAATAAAAATAAATATTTATAATAGTTTTATTTAAATTTCATTACACATAAATTATATATTAGTATTATATAATATTATATTCATATATATATATATATATATGTACATATGCTTATTAAATAATCTTTTAGTTTCTCTATCTATTTCCTTTTTATTCTCTCTTCTTTTTTTTCTCTTTATTTTAACAAATTATATATAAATATATTTATATACAAATTAATAAATAGGATTTTTTTTTGATATTTTATACATAAATAATATGCATATACATAATAAAAACTAAAACTATAACTAAACTATAACAAAAACATAAAAACTATATAATAGTTTTTATTTCTAATATCCTTGAGTAAAAAAGGATAATAAAAATTTCAAATTTTAATTATAAATATAAGGTATAAAAAAAAAAATAAATCTTAGTACAAACTACATATTTCCTCATTTATTATATATATTTGTAGATATACATATATAGATAGTAAATGTACTTATACATGTATGTACTTAATAACTGCATTTTTCATTTATTTTCGTAAATAAATATTTAATTTATAGTACTTTTAACTGATTTAGAAAGCCAATTTTTGGTTTTTTCTTTATATACATAGATAAAATTATCTACTTACGATGTGGTATGTATATATATATAGATTTATAGTTTATTTTGTTTTTTGTCTTTTTTTTTTCAAAATTTTTTTTGAAAGATGTATCTTTTAGTTGAAAGATGTATCTGGATTTTGGATATTTATAGAAAAAAAATAATTTTAAAAGGTTTTTTTTTATCACAAATTTTTTTTTTTTTCTATTTTATATAATAAAATATCGAAAAATGAGAGAATAGAAAAAAAAAAATTTTAATGGGGTTCCCATATCGGAACCGATAAATTAGTTGTTCATTTTTTGTGTTTCGTATATTGTAAAATTTGGTTCTGTTTTGATTTTGTGGTTTTGAAATGATGATGAAATGAAATAAAGAATATTTTTATGTTATATACTCTTATATAATAGATAATATAATTTATCATTTATACCGCAACAATCATATATTATGTATATATATATATATATATATATATATATATATATATATATATATATATATATATATATATATATATATGTGTGCATGTTATCTACGATATTTAATAAATATAATGTACCTAGTTATGTATATATTTTAACTAATAAAATTTTAAATTCACAATATGATTATTTATTTTATATAGTTACGTATGTATATATCTATAATATAATGTGTAGGTATATGTATGAAAAAGGATATTTTTATTTTTCCAAAATTTGTTAATTATAAAAATTTTTAATTTAAAAAAAAAATTGAATTAGAAACTTAGTTAACATAAAATATCTAATTTATATCATTTTTTAATTGAACCATATTTTTGATCTTTTCCTTTTTAAGCACATATTTTAATACTTTGTCCGTGTGTCCGTCCATCTATTTGCAAACCTTCAATAAAACAAAGCAATGCAGTTTAAACTTAATAGACCTATACTTTCTGAAAAATTTAATGTGTTGAACAACTTTTTTTTATATACTGTCAATATAATATTATGTACTCAATATAAAGTTACAGTCCATAAAAGTTTGAAAAAGTTTTGTTTTCAAATGGACTTACTTATACCTCAAGTTCTTGCTTAAAATTTTTTCAATCAAATAAAATTTAAAAAATTGTGGAAACATTCTTAAACTTTGAATTATATAATTTTAAAAATTATATATACATACATAATATAGGTATAAATTTTTGCAGTTTAATATTTAAATTTACCATATGTAAAATCATATTTTTGTAAAATTTTGTTTTCTCCGTATTCTGAAAAGCTTTAAGTCTGCGAACTTTGAAAAATCAAAAGAGATATCTTTGAGAATTATCATAAGTTATCACAGAAAAAATTAATTTTTTATTTAACACATGTGAAAATTTGTAAAGAAGGTATTCATATTACAAATGAGATACTTTGCAGGAAATTAAATGGATATAGAATTGAGAAAATTATAGCGGTACCTATACCTATACCTCCTTCAATATGAAAAAGACATTTTGCAGTCACAATTTAATTTAATTGTATAGTTAAGAATACAAATGGTCAGATGTTATATTATGTCAGGGCTCCTATATTATAACCGTAACAGAAGCATCTCTCAACAAAATATATAATTCAGCTATATGAATATATTATAGAAAAATATTAAAAATTTTTTTTTTAAAAAATATTAAAAAACTGTCCACGCACAATGATAACGACAACTACTATTACCATACAATACAAAATCAAATTGTCGTTGTCGTTCTAATTAGATTTAAATTTAATTTTGTTGTTGTGGAACATTTTGACAAATTCCACAGTGTGTAACTAAATGATATTTAGTTGACAGTTTATGAATAATCAGATGTAGATGCAATTTTATACACAAAAAAGTATCAAATATAATTTGAAATTTTGTGTTCATGTTTGTTGTGTTTTTGAAATAATTGTGTTCGAATTATTTTTTTAATTTATAAAGCTATCTGGCAAATTATTAAAAAAAATTGTTAAAAAGTGTTTAAGTTTTCATTAATAATTGATTTAAAAAAAAATATTAATTTTGAATTAACATTTTCATTGCCAGTAAAGTAACAAAGTAGTAAATACAGGTAGCAAAGGATAATTATTAATGCTTTATCACTTAACATGTCAAATATGCTTGCTTTATGATTGTGCGTCATTAAACGACAACGACAGATATTTTAGTCGTTGTCGTTCTCATTGTGCGTGGACAGTTATTCGCAATCATAGACTATCATGGTCCTTAACTGTCTCCAAAATTATAAATTTCTTTTATTAATTTACTTTTTTAACTTAGAAATAAAAAAAAAATTGTTTAATAAAAAATACATAAGCAAATTATATTACCCTTTTTATTTTTTTATACATGTACCTATATGACATAAAAACAATCTGGATATATACATATGTATAATATGTACTTATACAAAAAAAAAAGAAATCTAAAGCGGCAATACCAGTAAATTGTGTCGCTGATTTTTTTCTTTTATTTTATTTCAAAATAAAAAAAAGAACTATAGTACGTCATAGCTAAGCCGGTGTTTTGTTACAGCAAACATTATTTGTAACAAATTATTGTATATACGAATACGTGTTATAACTCTTAGAGTTATAATAAAAATTTTTAAAAGTTTAGTTTATATTACGATATGTTTAACAAGTTGATGTTATGTCAAAATTATGGTATTCATAATTTTAATGATTTCTATAATAGCATAATTGAATTTTAAAATAACGAAAAATCTACAAAATTTTTTACTCTCTTCAATGAAAACGACAATAAGTCGCTACACTGATATTTCAATTTATTAAAATTTGAAAAAAATATGATGCTTACTAAAAGAAAAGACTCCGGCAAAATAACAAAAAAAACTATTAAAATTCTTTTTTTTTTTTTAATCCAATTTACAAATGACTATTATAGCAGCCAATGATCTTATATAAAATGTATGTGTAGAAAAGCATCCTTGTACAAAATTGCAAGAGTCAGCTATCTTTATTAATTTCGAATATATGCTTGTTAGAGGCGTTTGGGAGGCGTGTGTCAGCTACCCGAATCGTCACTCCAATTCATTTTTCCAATTTAAATTTCAGGGACATAGAGGAAATATTACTGAACATCCTTGTCCCATTTTCAAAGATTCTATGTTTATTGGTTTTAGAATGATGCTCTTTGGGTAGTTCGGAAGCTTCCAAAATCCGAACCCATGGTCCAAATCATCTCAAAAATCAGTTTTCAATTTTAAAGAAATGAAAACATGGCAGAACACCCTTTTGTCAAATATAAAGGTTCTATCTTTATTGGTTTTGGAGAAATGCTTGTTTACTCTTAGGCGGCTTGATCGGAAGCTTGATCGGAATCAGAACCCACGGTCCATATATTCTCAAATTTCAAGAACATAAAGGGACATATAACAGAGCATCCTTGTACCAAAATTTAAAGGTTCTACCTTTGTTGGTTTCGGAGAACTGCTCGTTTGCTCTTGGGCGGTTCGATCGGAAAATTTCAAAATGCGAACCCATGGACCGATTTTTGCCAGTTACAATCCTCGCCTTTCTTTCGTAATTACTAATTAGTAACCTACTATATAAATTTCATTAAGATAGCTTTATTAGTTTTTGAGTTACGCAAACACCGTACCAAAGTTAATATACTAAAGGTGTAGGTGTATAATAACTGTTTAAAAAATACAAGAAAATATCTCTGCATTTTTTAGTACTTCAATCTTGTTAAACTGTTTTATTTTTTTGTTTTTTATTTTGTAACTATGTTTTAATGTAATGATTACAGTATAATTTTCGTCCAGTCATTTTTTCAGACAATTACAAAAAAAAAACACCACAATTTTTCTTACTTCTCTTCTCTTTTACTTCAAATAAAAAAACAATTTCGATGAGATATCTTCCATCTATTTATTACCTATTTTCATCTAAAAAAATTTATGTTCAGTTTCAATTTCAGTTTTTTTATAAGATATATTTCACTGTTATTATGTGTCAGTTTGGGTTGGGTACGAATTGCATCTTAAAATCTCGTTTTTTTTGTTTTTTTTTAGCACAATTTTAACAAGAAAGATATGGATAATTAAGCTCTAAAATACCTCTTAATTTTTTTCATATATTTTGCATGATGAAAGCCTTTGAAGTAGTGGTTAAACCCCCACTAAATAAATTATTGGAACCCTGCTTTCGAATCCAACTCTAAAATCCATCATAATTCAGAATCTCACGTATACATATATATATATATAGTTATATATTCTAGAAAAAGCGTAAAAATTTTAAATTCAACTCTAAAATCCCTCTAAACAAAAAATTGATTTACCGAGATTTTTAAAAAAACGAGATTTTGATAAAACGAAATTTTAAGAAATGAGATATAAAAAAACGAGATTTAAATAAAACGAGATTTTGAGATACGAGCTTTCGTAGCGCTCTTGGCAGTTTGTCTATTACTACATAGTTTTTAAACTAAAAAAAAGTATATATATATAAAATACTTCACTATAATAATCCCGATACAAATTTAAGGATAATGTTTGAATACATGTATTCATCAATGTATTATATATATATGTATAATTATCAATGGAATATATTTTAATACCTTAAATAAAAAAAAAAAAATTGTATTTTTCACACTTTTAAAAAGTATTTTTATTTTTTTTTAAATTAATTTAAAATTTTTTTTTTTTTTTGTTAAGATTCGTAGTAACCAGTAATACAAAATCTAAACACCTAAAAAAAAAAAAAATTAATATCGAAAACTTAAAATAATCTTTATAGTAACATAGTAAAATAAATATTAACAGCAGGTATTCCTATCAATTAAAAATGTCCTTACAAGAAAAAAATTACAAAAAAAAAAAAAAAAAAACAAAAAGGTTAAAATCACACATAAAAGATATAATAAATAACGTTCGTTTTGACCAAAATAAAACATAATAATAAACAATAAATATGCTTTAGTATTATAATATATATACATATATACATATACGACATAATATATATCCATATATAAGTATACTTGTATCATCCATATTATATATATTACTTATATCATTTAATAATGTACTCAAATACATTAAAATTTAAACATAAACACATATTATGTTATGTATGTACGTAGCTATGTGTATTTTTATATAATAAATAATAAAATAATGCAAGGCCAAACAAAACAAAAATCAAAACAATAGTTTTTTTTTTAAATCCTATAAGTTTTGTTTTTTTTTTCTTTTTGTTTTCAATTTTTAAACACCTGGTAAAATTTTTTCATTTGTTTTTCAGAAAAAAAAAAACAAAAGAAAAACAGGATACATTAGTTTCAGAATATAAAAAAGGATATATTTACAAAAAAAAAAATAGCAATTGTTTCTTATATTGAAAAAAAAAAAAATAAATAAAAACCAAAAAAAATTCTTTCAATTTTTAATCATAATCAAATCAAACACACATACCAGTTTATTATTAAAATAAATAAGCCTACCGGAAAAGTATTGAGAGTTTTTTTTTCTTTTTTCTTTAGATATATATAGTAAAATAAAACCTATATATGCCTGTATATATATTTATATTTTTTTTTTTTTGTAATAGGTATGCATTTAATTGTTCTCTATCTTACTCTTGCTAATTAGTGAAACGATAAAAAAAAGAAAACGATAATGATTGGATTATAGTTTCCATGTTTTTTTTTTTCTTTAAATATTAAAATTATTATATATGTACATACATACATACATATATTATGTATATGTAGCATCATAATATATACATATGTATGGTATAAAGATTGGCTTAAGTTGTATTATTTAAATTATGTACATATGTTTGTGTTTAAAAATAATTTTAATTACTGTACTTTATTTTTTTTTTTAGATGATAGGTAAAAATTAAAAGAAATTTTATAGGAAGCAGCATTGAGAATATACCTATACTGACAAATCTTCGAACTAAAAATTTTCTACAACTTTAAATTTCAATAACTTCTTAATAAAATATATATGTATGTAGGTACCTATTTCAGAAACTAATAAATATAATATATAGTTATATTATATATACATATATATTTATGCAATATTTTGTGTTTTATAACAGATAAAAAGATTAAAGAAAATTTTCTATAAACACATATTAAAACTTTCAGAATTATAGACTGCCCTACAGATTAACATTTATAATCTAAACAACTTTTATTAAAGATAGAATAATCCATACCTGTTTTAATGCTATAAGTATACATATATATGTACATATGTATCAAGTTTCGATTATCTACAATTTGTAACAAAACTTGTACTTGATTTAACATTTTTTGATCTAAGCGGAGCGGATGAAAAGCTAAATGTTTTTCTCCATTCAAAATTCAAATACCCCGTATCGTAACTATAATAACATACATATGTATAATAAATCCAAACAAACAATATAATATGTCAAAAGCTTAAGTAATTCTAAAATGGCAAAATATAGTTCTCAGACATTTGTCAATAAGTAAATAACTGCATTTTTGGTCAAATTTACTTTTTTATGAAAATCAATCTAATAATGCGTAATCTACCGATTGACAAAAAAAAATTTTCAAAAAATACTATTATTAACAAAATAATTTTGCAAATAACTAAATAAGTATACGTAAATGTAATATTAAAAGTGAGTAAAAATCTGTAACTTCACTTATTGATTTAAAATATTTTTAGTTAAATGACAAAAATTATATAAGTTTAGTTATAATCTTTTTAACTTTTTTTTTCTGTACTCTGGAATAAATATGCAATTGTCGTAAACAAAATAAGTTGAGTTATTTATTTTTGAACTCAGGTAAAACATCCGTTAAGCCAAGTTAAATACTTAAACACAAAAAATAATTAGAGTTATTGGGTTATTCCAATTTACGATATGATACCGGATGCAATTTATTGTAAACAAAATAAGTTGAGTTATTTAGTTTTCAACACAGGCAAAAAATGCGTTAAACGATGATAAATACTTAGATACTGAAAATAATTACAGTTATTTAGTTCTTCCGATTTATTTTTGTACAGTTGTTAAAACTTATTTAGTTATATTGTCGCCTGAACAGTTATTAGAAAGTATTTGAGTAAATAACAGCGGAAAGGAAATATTTTAAAATAACTATTAAATTTGATACTACAAAACAAAAATATGGATACACAACTTTTAAGAGAAGTTTTCGGAAGTGATTATGAAGAAGAATATTGTGAGATTGTTGAAAATAGCATTCCTACTTTCGAGATTGAAGATACTGGTAATAACTTTTAAGATGTTTAAATAAGTATTGTATTTTTAATTTGAAACTTTTTTTAGAAAACTTCTTAAAAAGTAGTGCGAAAAAAAGCACAACCAACAGTAAAATTTCTTTATGTCACATAAAACGAGAACGAAAAGAAAAACAAGTTTTACACGATTCACCAAGTATTAAACCAAAAATTATTACAAACGTAGTCTTTCTACTTTTAATTTAACAATAAAAAATTGCTCAAATAATAAAACCACATGTTTTATTTGGGATGAAAGTGTAAGTGGCAGAGGAGCAAATCAAATCGCATCCTGTATTTTTAAATATTTTGATATGTATGAAAGCAGCCTTAAAAGCCATGTCGTAATATATTCCGATACATGTCCAGGACAAAATCGGAATTCAATTGTCTGGGCAATGTTTCAAGCTTTATTTTATTCAAAAGAATTAAACGGTAAAATTATAGAGCATAAGTTTCTAGAGCCTGGCCATACACATTTAGAATGTGATAATGACCATGCAGTGATTGAGAAGGCTAAAAAAAATAATAGTTCTGGAATATGGCATCCTCATGATTACAAGCAACTAATTCGTTCTTGTAAAAAGAAAAATCCGTTTATTGTTAAAGATATGTTAACAGAAGACTTTTTAAATTTTTCAAATTTATTTAAAACATATTTTAAAAGAACAAAAATTAATTCTCTTAAGGAACCAGTACAATGGAATCAAATAAGAATTATTAAATATCAAAAGGAAGATTTTGGAAAGTTAACATATAAAACTGATTACGCAGAAAATTTTAAAACGGCAAATATGTTAAAGAAAAAAAAATATGGAAGCACCACAACAAGCAACACGACTACAATTACTGAATCAAGGATTATTATCCATTACTAAAGAAAAAAAGAAAGATATAATGGGTATGTTAAGCCTAATTCCTCCGATATTTCATCAATTTTATCGGGAACTTAAAGAATCAGAAAGTGTAGAAGATACATTATATGATTATAGTTCAGATAGCCCAGATGACGATATTTTATAATAAATTTTTTTTTTTGATATTATAATTATGTGAAACTACTTTTTAATAATATTATTCTTTAATATTTTTTTTTTTATTAATTTAATATTTAATAACTTAATATTCTTAATTTCACACATTATTTTTTAAAATAAATTCATTTTATGTACATTATTATAACACGTTTTTTTTTTTGTTATTATACCTACATATTTTATTCGTAGAAATTTGTAGTTTTTCAGAATTTTATTATTTTTTGTTTTGTATATAACATAATAACTAAACTTATATCGTTTTTCCTATTTCATATTTTCAATGCGAAAAAAGAAAATAAAATTGTCAACAAGTATATAAGTGGAGTTAATTACTTTTTCTCATTTACATTCAATCTGATCAAAAAAATATCTTTTCCTTTTTATTATCTATCATAATGCTGTTTATTAAAAATATATTATTTCTTTTTTAAACTCAATAATTATTATCTTTTTAATAACTAAAAACAAAAATATTATTACAATATCAATAAAATAATAGAAAAATTAAGAAAAATTAGAAAAAAACACAAAAGTAGCTTTTTCTCAATATACCAAAAATGCAGTTATTTACTTATTGACAAATGCCTGAGAGTTGTTATGTTAATAATTGGTGCCAAAATGTATGTAACTGTAAATGTAAAAAAATGTAACTGTAACTTATATACATACTAGTATATGTATATTTTTTTGTATTATTTATTATATATAACACGTTGAGTAAAGCAACGCTCAACAAAGAACATAAAAAAATACTTACGTTAAGTCCCACTTGCATATCACCAGTCAACATCACACAAATGTTAGCAAAATCCCCGCATTCACCGAGTGAACATAAAATCAAATTTGTGTTAAGTGACACTGTATCAACGGTGAACATTTTTAAAGGTAAAAAAACAGTACATTAAATACTGATTCGGGCTTTAATGATATACACGTGCGGGTCTTAATGCAAGCTATTTTTTATGTTCACCAGGTGAACGAGAAATTTTGTAATATTTAAGTGATGTTCACTGGTGATATAAATGTAACTCAACTTGAATACAATTAATCATCTATATATATGAATTAAATTTATTTCAGAGCTGATGTTGTCCTATTATAGTAACTAAGTACTCATAAGAAAACGAACATTAAATTGATGACTATGGTAAAATTAAGAGAAAATTTACAACAAATCTTTAGATCTGTAAAATTGTTTACCTTTTAAATATCTGGCCATACATATTTAAATAAATACCATAAATACCATTTACATACATATATATATGGAAAAAACAAAAACAGAAACTCAAAAAACAAAATTTTGTTTTTAGTACAAAAAAACAAAATTTTTTTTAATTTGTTTAGGTTCAGCTTTGTATGAACACAAGATGAATGCTGCACACTTCTATTTTAATAAATCAATATTTAATATATTATTTATGTACAGTACAGTCTAGATATTTACATCTTTGATTTAATATATTGTATATAGTATATTATTTTAAAATTCCATAAATTAAATAATTTAATAATCTAAGTATATGGCGGTTATTACACGGTATCAACAGTCATCATCAATACAATAGATTTTGATTTCTGATATATTGATTGTGTAAATCTGATTATGAATTGAGATTTTGCTTAAATATCGTGCATTATACATCGCGACAAAACCTACGACGGGACCTCAACCTACATACATTTTTTATTACTTGTGTACTTATGAAAATGCAACAACTCAGGCAGATTAATTTTTTCACTAATGCAGCAGAAATATTCCTCCCCAACACAACAAATAAATTCTAGAGAAAAAGGGTGACTGACCTGACGACTGACTGAAATATTCCTCCCCAACCCAACAAATAAATTTTAGAGAAAAAGGGTTACTGGACTTGGGAATTTAATGCATTTACATTATATTTTTTAAATTGCAAGTTTAGGCTAAAAAAAAAATTAAAAACAATAGAAAAACCTTAAAAATTATGCATAATATCATTTGTTTGTTTAAACGTTAATTACTTCACGTAAAGTTCGATCCTTCTTACTGAACTTAATGTTTATGTAAAAATGACAACTAAATTTTAAAGAAGTTAAGGAACGGAACAAAAGTCTATTGTGGTTAATTAAATAAATATGTATGTTTCCAATTCATACTGACAAACTTTTGGGTCTCGTTTCGTTTTATTTTGGTTCTGATGATTTATGTTGTTTCTTCAACAATAATTTGTACATTTTGTATGGTATGGTTATTTTTTGTATACATATGTGTCGTTTTTAAAAAATTCTAGTAGAAAATCCGACTAGTTCCGCACTAGTTAAGATATAATTACAGCTGAACATTAGTAAAAGTATTACCTAACCCATTACCATAATGTAAATTTAGCATTACATTTTACACACGATGTTCTAGGCGAGAATCAATCGCTTGAATTCAACATTACCTAGAATTAGTTACAGAACTAGTTCCCGGGAATGAGTTTGATAAAAAAAAAAAAAAAAAATATGAAAAAAATATTTGAGAACTGAAAACACATGAATGTAGTTGTGAGAGAATTGCAATCGATTCTCACATATCGCGCGTATGATTAATTTCATAAATGATGTGAGTCTCGATTATAGCCATATATGTAAGTGTGTACAAAATTTTAAAGTATGAAAGTAATCTTGACGTATACTATTGAAATATTGAGGCAATTAGGCAATTTATCTTAAGAAGCTTTTATAATAAAAAACTTAAAGGAAATGCATATATTTATGAATGAAAACATTATATTTTAAAATATTTTTTTTAATGAATTATGTAAAAAAGATGCGACTTTAATTTTCTATTTGGACCTAATTAAATAAAGTAAATGGTTTTTGTGTTATTTTAAGATTTATAGTTGGCCCCTTATTTTTTTACATATATATATTTTTTTACATAATATACTTAAGTAATACTCGTAAATTTTGTAAAAAAATTGTAATTGTACAAATTTTTTTTTTATATTTTTTTTTCGAACCAGTTATTTTGGATTTTACTATATGTAAATTGAAAAAAAAAAATAATTTTATATTTTTCGTTTATATTTTAAATAAATAAATACTACATATTAAATAAACATATGCATATATATATCTATATATATATATTTATTTAGAAATATATACATATATAAATATATATTTTTTTATTATTTATATAGATTATATACATACATATATAAATGTATATTGTAAATTTTCAATCAAATTTAATTTAAAAAGTATACATATATTCATAGAATATGTACATACTACATATATATATATATATATATATATATATATATATATATATATAGATAATAATGTATATATACCAATATTTTATGTATATGTATGAGTTTTTTTAAATAATGAATTGTATCAATAGATTAATTAAAGATCTATTTAATGTCAAAAAAAAAAAATTCATTTGCTCGTAACAACGTTTTGTTTTCAAAAAGAAACAAAATAAAACAAAAAAAAAAATTATTTTTCATTCCCAGGTATTTTTTGATGTTGCTTTCTTTTTTTTGTACAAGTAATACAGGTAATTTATTTCAGATACATTTATATATGTATATACAAACCGCAATATTTCATTTTTTTTTTTTGTTCTTGTCTTCAGATTTGATTTTTTTCTATTCAAATATTTTATATTTTAATAGTTGTGAAATATAAAAATTTTTAATAGATTTGAAATGAATGAAATAAAAATAAAACAATTAATTTTATCATATTTTTATTTAATAAATTAATTGCGTTACCAGGTAGTTATTAATACCCTAGAACCTAGAACCTCTAGTTGCACGATTAATGTGTCCAAGAAATCGTCGCGCAAGTCGAAAATGGTTCAACTCGAAACTGTGAATTTAAAATAATTGTATTGTTCAATATATATCACATATGTATAAGTATATACAAATTATAAATTAGTAAATTACTTCATTTCTAAATATTTTATGAAAACTATCTTCCAATTTATCCAATTTATTATCTAAGAAATAATTGAACAAACAAATTAGAAATTGTAAAGATGCAGATTTATTAAAAATGTAAAAATTTGTATCAATGCACTTTCATATTACACATCTATTTAATGCATTAAAGAATTAAAAAGACAAAGAAAAGTATATACAATAGTTTTATGGTTTTAATGGGAAATTTATTCAAGTTATATCTTCCTCTTATCTATATACAAAACAAACTCTTTATTATTTTAAGATCATTTTGGAAAAAAATTGGAAACATCATGTTTCTCTTAAGTAACAATACAGATATAGCACAAAATAACGCAAAATAAAACAAACATTAAAATTTTATTATTGTTTTAAATAATAACCAAATTATAAAAATAGAATCTAAACATTTAATATGAATCTAAACGAAAATGATTCATACAGATCAAGATATAATTTCGAGCTTGAACAATTGACTGGATATATATATATAGAACCATAGTAAGATTCATAAAAGCAAACGTAATAGACAAACGTTAAAAAAATAATTCTAAAATCATAATATATTTTTGACATTTAACTTGTCTTTAAATAATTTAACAGTTTCCACGATAAAAAAAAATTATAAAAGAGGAATTATTAAAAATAGCATTAGGACCTATAATCTAGCCGCAAGATCTTCACTTATAATTCAAAAAACTATATTAAAAAAAAAAAATACCTGAAAGGAAATGTTGGGCGAAAAATTGGTTTCTAGAAATGCATTGTGGAAAAAGCATATCAGACCTAATATTTAGAGAGTTCAGTTTGGAAGATCCTGCCGGTTTTAAAAATTTTGTTACTCCCAAAGACAAAAAGACAGAAAACTTCCTTGAAATCAATCCAACAGAGAAAATTTTTAGATTCAAATAAATTGAAACATACTTTATACTAAATATATTATACTTCAATTCTATGCTATTTTCATTTTTTATCTATAAGTATGATCAATCAGGGTTGCCGCCTTTTCCTGAATCTTTAAACATTTATTGTTTTTTTTTTTATGTTTTCTTATAAAAATGCAGTTTTTTTTTTAAATATTTTGCGCATAATTGTGATTTTGAATCCAACTCTAAAATCTCTTCTAATTTAAACTCTAAAATCCCTCCTAATTTAAACTGTAAAATCCCTCCTAATTTAGAATCTCGCTTATACATATATATAAATATTCTGTAAAAGGCGTATAACCCTGATTTTGTAACCAACTCTAATATCCCTAATAATTATTTTTTTTATTTATATATTTTAACAACAAACCCCCGCTAAACAAATTATTGAAACCCTGATTTTGTAACCAACTCTAAAATCTCTCCTAATTGACAATCTCACATATACATATATATAAATATTCTGAAAAAAGGGAATACCTTGATTTTCAATCCAACTCTAAAATCCCTAATAATAAAGTTTTAAAACTAATTTTTAATTTTTAAATGCATGAAGATTTTTTTTATGGATTTCTTTTTTGTGGATTTTTTTTTTTTTGACAAAAGTCATTATGGATTTAGTCACCAACCCAAGAAAACAAAAAATTGTATTAGTTATTTTAAAAATAACATCATTGATTTTTAGACCAGCACTAAAATAGAAATTTTTATATTGTTCGAAGTATATTAAATCTGTTCCATCAAAGAATACGCTCTTTATGGTTTTCTTATAAATTTTCGATGAGAATTATTGAATGCTATAAGTAATTTAAATCTTAGGCAAACCCATATTAAACAAAGCAAAATATAAACCAACGGTTTTTAAAAGCGGACATTTTTAAAAGATAATACAAACTGTTTAGAATTGTGGCTTGTACCAAAATTTCAAAATATCATTTAAAAAAAAATATATAAAAATAGGATTTTTTTGTAACTTTGAGGCGCTGTAAGTCCAAAACTATATAACTAACAAAAACCATTAACACACGTAAAAATATATTAATGAAACTTTAATTTGTATGTCTTTCCGAAGAAAAATTTGTACAGGTGTCTAAAAATTTTCAAATTTTCAGCCCTAACAGATGTTAAGCAGGGGATGATCCAAAAAAAAATGTCTGAGAAAACTGAGAAGACTATTTCTAAAAAAGCGTCCCGTAGTTATGTAGGTAGAAAAATCATGCAAAATTTGATTTTCACATAACGGTAAATTTAAATACAATACTATTTTACAATTTTGATATTGATTTGCAAACGTCGAAGGCGTTTTCATATTTAACAAATTTTAAGCAGAACATGAGATATATAAGCATGGAAAAATAGGGCTTTATCAAAGTTTGAGGAGCTACAGCTTCGTAATGGAAGGGGCTCCATGAAAAAGTTATTCTACAACATTAATTTTTTTTTTCTATCTTTAACGGTGTAGACAGACAAACGAACGGACGGACGGAGTGAAACTAAAAGGCACATTTTTTTTAAATTTTTTTGAAAATGTGCTAAAAATAAAATCGGTTCAAATCAGATTAAGTATTTTTTTTTTGGTAGGTAATGTACTAACTATGAAGAAGACAAAAATTAAGATTTTATATAGAACAGGAGTATGGCAAATAATATACAATTTAGTTATAAAATTAAGTTTGTTTCTTATAGCCTTCAATTTTTAAAATGGTGATATCATGGATAGTTTTATATATAATTTATTAAAAAAATGTTTTAAAAGCCTTAAAAAAGACGAACAAAATTTTTTTATTTCTGCTGTTTTATATATAAATTAATGAAACTAATGCAACTAAGTATGTGGTAATCCTACAAAATTCCAATTCTCAAAATTTAAAAGCTACAAAATCCAAACATTTTTTTATTTTCAGATCCAAAATCATAAAATCCAAACATATACATAGTTAGTATAAGCCACCATCAAATACCACATAATCCAAATGCCACATAATCCAAACATAACAAAATTTTAACTTACATAGATCCAAATGTGAGACTGCATTTTGATGGTGATACCGTCCACTATTTTGAATGCTTTGTAATTGAAATATGTATTAATGTATATGTACAAAAATTATTATTAGGCACCTTATAGTTGAAAATCATGATTAAGGTCTATTAAAGAATAATTTATTTGAGGTTTAAGAGAGTTTTTATAGTTGGCTACAAAATTAGGATTTCAATATTTTGTTTATCGAAGATTTGAGGGCGGCAGCTTCCACTATTTTCAAAGTTTTATAGTTAGTTCAGGTATGTATGTAAGAACAAATAATTACGACAAATTTTAGAATTTGTTATAAAATCAGGATTCCAATAGTTTGTTTAGCGCAGATTTCTTATCAATATTTGATAACATGCTATATGTAATAGCTAAAATATGTATATATGAAAAAAATTTTAAAAAGGATTTTATAATTGGTTTCAAAATCAGGTTTTAATAATATTTTTGACGAAGTTTGGTGATGGCAGCCTCCATTATTTTAAATACCTTGTTGTTGTTAAATAAATATTATTTAATTTTATTTACTTAATTAATTCAATATAAAATGTAAAATATTGTAGAAAAAAACGCAGCTATTAAAAAACAGCCGAAGATTCTGATTTGGATTTTGCCGTGTTTGAATTTCATGATATTTGGATTTTATTTGGTTTGGATTTTGTGGTTTTTAAATTTTATGAGTTGGGATTTTGTAGAGGAACCGTATAATTGTATATATATATGAACATTAAAATTTAGTTACCTGTATAACTAAATATTTTTTATAAAAACATAAATACATAGTTATTATACATATATATATGTATATTTATATACATATTATTTTATGAACTGCTACTATAAGATAAAATTAAGATCTGGTTATTTGTATTTTCTTTTTTTTTTGAATTAAAATTTAAATTAGTTTTTAACTGATTTTTTTTTTGTTAAATAACAAAGTACCTAAGTATATATAAGTATATACGAAATTAACAAAAATAAAAAAAAAATAAAATTAAAATATTATAAATTAATTAACTGAGAGATCATTAAAAAGACCTATACTAACTGACTAACTGTACCTATAACTTAAAATAGTTTTAAAGTTTACAAAATTTTGTATCTTATAATATAGGTATAAAGATTAAAAAAAAAAAAATTTATATCCTATATATATAATATGGTATCTAAGAGCTACAAAAATACATTTTGAAAAAAAAATTTTTATTAAGTTTTTTTTTTTTATTTTTTACTTACCATTTTTCTATTAAAAAATTTTTTTCCAATATGGACATTTGTTTTTTATTAAAACTATTTTTTTTACAATTAAATACAATGTTGAAATTATTTTGATAGGTCATGCTCCTAAATTTATGCAATTTCGTTTTTTTGTATTTTTTATATTTACATTTACATATACATATATAAGTATATATTATGTTGTGTATATAATATATAAATTTTTATTATATAATATATATATATTTTTTTTCATTAATTTTTTATAAGAGATTTCATAATTATTTTTTTTTTAATGTGTTTTTTTTTGTATTTCGAACTTTATTTTTTTTTTTTTGAATTAAAATTTTAAGATGTATATAAATAAATTATTATTATTATTTTTTTCTGTAATGAACAAAAAAAAAAATAAAATATTAATATTTAAAAATTAGGTACTTAAGTACCATGTTTTTATTTAATATAAGAAAAATGAACAATTGTTGTGAAAGTTAATATGTATTTATATATTTAATATCTGTAGATAGGTTTTTTGTCTATATAATACCAAAAAATTAAATTTGCAAAACGAAAAAAAAAAAAAAAATAATAAATTAAAATGTTAAATTGAATAAATATAATATTAATTAAAATAATTTAATTTAATATATATAAAATATTATTAGTTAGTTTGCTTTTAGTTTGCTTTGATTTTTGTTATCATATTCGTTTTCGACCATCTTTTTCGTTTTTTAACTTTAAATTTTTTTCTTATTATTAGAATTTTTTCTTTTTTAATATTTATTATAATATTTATTTAAAAAAAAAAAAATAAGTTTTATAGATTGGGTTTTTTTTTGTTTTTATTATTTTTAATGCTTTATTACAATAATACAATATATATAGATTAATTTATTTTCATATACCTATTTTAATTTTAATTTATTTATGATTAAAATAAGTAAATTTTCTTTTTAATTGTTTTTCTTTTTTTTTTCTTTTTTTGCTGATATTTTTTGAATTAAAGAGTTTTTTTTTTTTAATTTTTTTTCTTTTGTGGAAAGTTTTGTTGTCATTAGATTTTAAATACAATAATTAATAAATATTAATTAATGATTAAATTGCTTTTAATTTTTTTTTCTTGTTTTTTATTAAAATCCATTTTTATTACAAACATTTTTTTTTTTTTTCATTTATTTTCTAAAAATTTATAAATAAGCATAGAGCATAGAATTAAGGTTAATTTTCATTACACCGACGATATATCGGCGATATTGTTGGATCAAAGACAGAAAAGATACAATACTATTTGTGTGATAAAGAAAAAAATATCGGGAGAACCACTCATCCATCCACTGCTGGTTATATACAGGCAATTTCGTAGAGACAGAATTTAAAAAATTAAATCCAAATTTTGGCAATTTAGTATGAAATTTGAAGGATTTGAAGGACTTAAATTTGAAGGATCTTATTGTTCTGTAGTAGAATTTAATAATAAATAATATTATTTTTATAAAATTTGGAATATTTTCTATTAACTGTGAAAATCATTTTAAAAAATTGAATCATTTGCATGCTGAAAATTGAGTTTTAAAAAAACTCAAAATAGAAAAATACACACCCACTTGGAGTTCGGTTAAAGTGCTTAAGCATACTAAACTAAATAATAAACAAAAGGCAGAATGTAAACCAACAGCTTTTAAAAAATGTAAACCAACGGCAGAATGTAAACCAACGGCTTTTTATCTTTTTCCCAAAAGATAATACAAACTGTTTAGATTTGTGTGAAAATAGAACTTCTATAATATCTGGAACCCTACACAATTAAAAGAAACAATTAACAGACGTAAAAATATTTTTCGAGCTTTAATTTTTTTGTCTTGTTTTTGTCTAAAAATTGTAATCATTTTTCTCCCTCTTTCCTATTGACAGTATACTATATTTCTCTCTTTCGAAAGTTCAAAATATCAGCTGAAATTATCTTATGAAAACCATAGCCGTTAGACAGAATATTAGTTTACACCAAAAAAGAATCTTTAAAGAAATCAGAGTAATCTCTTGAGTACACAATTATTAGTGAGAAAGTGAGTTTTCATCTTAATTAATCTTTTATGCACATATTTTTCGATAAAAAATAAAAAAAAAAATTTTTAAAAATTTGCTCATTAGTTTTATATTGGCCAACCGTCTATTTACAAAAAAATAGATTGTTTAATAAAGACCAATGAAATTTTAACCCTACATATAGATCTATTTAAAAAAAATTAATGTTGTGTAACAAAGTTTTTATGTAGCCCCACTACTCCACTTTTAAATGCGTATATTTCAGATTCAGTTTATCATATATTTTCGATCTAAAAAACGAAAACTACAGGATTGTTTTTTTTTTTTACAATGAGCAGGACGTAATCTCACTTTTTAAAATCCCGCTTTTTTTAATTTAATTTTTTTTTTATTTTTTATTACAGAATACAGGGGACACATGATAAGTAAAAGGCGTAAATATTTTTATTTATAAATAACTAAATTTTATATATAACTATATATAATTTTTTACATATATATACATAAGTACATATAATTATTTTTATTATTTTTACATATATATAATTGTTTACATGTGCATATATAATTTAATTAAATTATATAAATTAGGAGGGATTTTAGAGTTGGTTACAAAATCAAGGTTATACGCTTTTTCAGGATTAAGGGCGTATATACGAGTACATGCAGGCGGTCTAGATTTTCTTGATGTGTTTTGAAAATCTACATCTTCGGCAGCAGAAAAAAAAAAAAAACTTAATAACCATAGATACTTACATATATATAACTTAAAATTAAAAAAAAATATTTTTTTCTAAAACCTAAAATCTTTTTCTAATATCAAAAAGATCTTTGTAGGGGCCTACTGGGTGAGAGCGTAAGCACCGAGGGCAAGAGCGTAAACACCGAGAAAGTGTGGGTTTGCCACACACGTCGTAAGAGTTATTCCCCGTTTACAGTTACGTCTGAAAAGGAAAGGCTGTGTAATTTACTGTTCACATTTATGTGGCAAAGAAATGCACTGATCCTTGTATCCATGGTATATTTTAATATTTCAATATTATATTACAACTAACAGTTAAATTTATTATTTTATTATTGAGCAATATAAAATAATAATTTGTTTATTACTTATTTATTTTGAATTGAATTCTTTTAAAATCTCTTATTGTACTTTTTTGTTTTTGTTTTTAGTGCAATATTTGAAATGCAATAATATGTGTATATAGGTATATAAGAAAGTTTCTGTCATATTGCATTTACTATTCAGAGAAATAATCCCTATTAATAAAGTATTTGTTTTTTTTTTTTTTTTTTGACTTATTTAGAAAAAATTTTTTTTGTAATTTTTTTTTAAATAAAAACTAATATTCATATAAAATACCAAAGTTTAAATAGAATTGCGGTTTGACAACAAATTTAATCATTAAAAGATTATCTGTTTAATTTCATTTTTCGAAAATTTCAATTAAGAATTTTCTAAATTATTTTTTTTTTTTTGAAATAAAAATGAAAATGTCATCAAAAATAACATTATTAAAATTAATAAAAATAAATAAAATTGACTAAAAGCGATTTATGAATAAAACTCAACAAAAAAAAAAAAAAAACTAAATTTATTAGCCAATTCAAAACATAATAAGAGTATAAGTTACGAATTAAGTTAGAATTTTCGTATTAGCATTTTTCTATAAATTAACATTTATTTTTGAAATTTTGTAGTGAAATTGATATTAAAGACACAAACCATATCGATTTTAACGATTCCGAATTACCTTTTAAAAAAATAAAACAATTTGTAATACATAATTTTAATATGATAAAAAAAAAATTAAATAAAAAAACACGGTCATCAAACAACAAACACAATCAATATTTAAATTAAACCTATCACTTAAGTACATGTAAATCAGTAATTTTGTATCGTCATAAAGAAAAATAATTTCGAATTTTTGATTAGCAAGAGAAAATTAATCCTGGACAACAATCCTTAAAAATAACTACTTCTTCTACTTCTTTAACTACTTATCCGCCGATCGGATGTTTCCGGTCATATGATTCTGGCAATTATGTTTTAAAATTCATTCCTTTCTATTGCTGAATGTATTAAATCTTTAATATTCGTAATATTTGTCCAATTTCTTATATAAAACAGTCATGATATTTGTTTCCTTCCAATAACTCTTTTCCCTTCTATTTTTCCTTATCTGTCCACCATGTTTCTTTTATACCCATTATATCTATTTTCAAGCGTTACATTAGCAAACTTTGAACGTTCCAGAAAAAATTCTAAAATTTGTTATTAGCGATGTTTTTTGGTTTAATAATATTTCAACATTTTAAACTTTTAAAGTCAAACATATTGTTGACGTTGACTTGATATGTTGTGAGGAAATTAAAATGGAAAATGAAGAAAAGAAGTAAGTAAGTGAATTTTTGATTTTAAATTTATTAATTTTTTTTAAAAAAAAAAAACAAAAAAATGTTTCAGTAACTAATAAAAGATAATTAGAAAAAATTGACAAAAAATATGATAAAATAATTTTGTGGTTTTGACATCAAAAAATTATCATACAATGCCAATATTTAAAACGTCGCTTCTTTTGCATTTTGTAAACTCTCATAAGTCATAATTACATGACTTTTGTCATAAAATTCTGAAAGTAGAAATATTTGTAAATCCAGTAAAATCCAGTAAATCAGTAAATAAAACGTATTGGACATGTTGAAAGTAATCTCATAAATTTATTAAAAAAAAAATTACTTAATTAAAAACCATATTTAAATAATAATATCGATAAAAAATATGAAATTAATTTTTATTTTTTTTTTCTTCATTTCTAGATGTATCTCATATTAAATGCGTATATATACATATAAAATCGTTGGAAATGTGTCTTAAATAATGTCTAAATAAACAATGTATATATATGTATTACTTAAAAAAGTTTAGAACTTATTAAAGTTATTGAGTCTAGAAACATACATAAACAAGTAAATTTTTAAAGAATCTTTCAATTTAGCTCACTTTTACATCTAATATACCAATCATTAAATGACGCTTTGTTTGTTAATTATGCATTGCTGCATGGTATCTCCAATTGCAACCAAATTTTTGCACAAATGTTCTTCTTAATCTGGAAGGAGTGCGTGCACTATTTTTTCTTTTGATCCGCTAATCCGTTTCGGTACAAGAGCCTATTAAAATCGTTCGTCTTTTGTTTACTCTGTTTATTTTAAACGCACTTCAACCGATTAAATTAAATACAATATTTTCAGTATTTCTCTTTTATTATTGTTAAAGTTAATTGCAATAATTTTCGTTAAGATTCTTTAAATCGTTTCGGCCTGTCGGTTTGCTTAAAAAACTTTTACTTTATGATTTGTTATTTTAAATTTCTTTTCCAATTTTACAAAAAAATAACACTTAATGATCTTAAAGACGACAAAATTTTATTAATTTCTGTTATCGTTTCTGGCATGAGAGCCCCTTCCCCATCTTTTTTTTCGTGTTTTTTCTTTCTCTGTGTTTTTTTACTGTTTGATAGAAATTCTACTATTCCTTGAAGAAGAGAATTTTGCCCAAGACAATTTGATGTTATTAAATTTCAAAAATTTTTTATTCAAGGTTTTTAATAATTTAATTATTTCTTGTGTACACAAGATACTAAATTTTTATCTAAACTTAGTCAAATCTTTAATCTTGTCAAACTTAGATTATTAAAATTTTAAAAAGAATCGGATTTAAAAGCTAAAAAGGTAATCAAAAATTTATATAACCGCTTAATCCTAAAATTCGTATTAAAAATATTTGAAAGATTGTTTCTATTAAATTTAAAATCATACATGTGGTTTATTGGATATACATATGTATGTAAGAAAAATCCTAAAAATATCTATTATGGTCATTTATTTAACATTTGTAGGTACCGACATAATAGATACTATATATGATGGTAATAGCGACATCTATAGTAACTTAAATTCATTTAATATTTTTTTTTTCCTTTGATTAAATATTAGTTATACGTATTAAGCTACACATACAGTAACAGTACAGTTAAACTTAATAAAATCTTTAAATTTAAGATTTGAGTATTTATTTTTTTAAAGAATTTTTTACTTTTTTATTTTTCTTATTAGCATTTTCTTAATCAGCAGTTTCCGATTAATTTCATTTCTTAAAACAATAAAAAAAAAGAAAAAAAAAAGACAATTATAAAATTGATTTAATTAATGATTTCCAACAAAAACAATAATTTTTTTTAATTATACAAAAAAAAAAATTGTTTTTAAGTATTAATTGTAAAACAAAAAAAAAAAAGAATCGCGGTAATCAAATGTATAAAATTTATCAATGGACAGACCAGCATTAGCCAAAAAAAAAGATTTACAAGTTGTGTAAATTGTAATTTATAAATTTACGATTTACCTCACCAGTCACCCTCACCACTCACCAGTCAACACAGCAAATTACAAATAACAAAACAAACCAACAATAAAAAAAACAAAAAAAAGAAACATTTTATTTAAATTCTCCTCTCTTTCTCTATCTCTCTCAATTTACTTAAAAATATTTTTTGTTGTAATGTAGTGTAAGTGTAGTATATGTATGTGTTTTTAACCGATACCTGCAATCTACTACATTTTATGAAAATGTTTAAAAACATTGGATTTATTAAAAACAAAAAAAAACCTAAGAAAAATAAAAATATTAACTTTAAAACTTAAGAGCATATACAGTATATGGATACATATATATATATTTATATAAAAAACAAAGCATTTATCACATTTTAAATCTCAATTATAGACTATAGTTGGTTATAGCATGATATGTTGCTAAAGTTATATTATTTATCTTATAGCGCCAAGCCAAGCCAATCCAAATAACCGGACCGAACGATATTTTTCAAAATCGAATATTGTATGTAATTAAGCATAACAATAAAAAAAAATACATAAGTACATTATAATATTTAATTAAAATTAAAAACAAAAAAAAAATTTTTTGTTTAATTC
The DNA here is from genome assembly GCA_947095535.1 of Poecilobothrus nobilitatus. Classification (NCBI taxonomy): domain Eukaryota; kingdom Metazoa; phylum Arthropoda; class Insecta; order Diptera; family Dolichopodidae; genus Poecilobothrus; species Poecilobothrus nobilitatus. The sequence continues at coordinate 934,680 of OX352775.1, forward strand.
CACCACTCAAAAAATTTATACATATACACATTTTATTAGGTACTAAATAAGTACCTTACACACATTCATACATATATATATTTTTTATAAATTTTACGAAATATTTAATAAAATAATGGAACAAAACAAAAAATTTTTTTTTTTTTTAATTTTAACTACTATATAATCTTTTGAAGGATTTATTTATTTGTTATTTTGATGAAAATATGGATTAAAACTAAAGGGTGTTCAAAATTGAGGTATCATTTTGATTTTGCCGCCATTTTTTTTATGGAACGTTACACGAAGGAACAACGTGTTTTTGTTATTACAACATTTTTTGAAAACGGTAAAAGTTTTCAAGATGTAATTAGGAAATTTCGAACAAAATTTGGTAGAGAAAATGCTCCAACAAATCGTGCCATCAAGCTGATGGTTGATAAATTTCTAGAAACTGGATCTGTTCTTGATAACAGAGGCAACATTTATCAACGTAGTGGCCGTTCAACCGAGAATGTAGCAGCTGTGAGCAGAAGTGTTGAAGAAGATCCAAAAACTTCCATTCGTCATCGTTCGCAGCAATTAAACATCAAACCATCCACATTATTCAACATTTTGCATCGTGATCTCCATTTAAAGGCTTATAAGATCCAGCTGACGCAAGAATTAAAACCAACTGACCATGCATTACGTCGGCAATTCGTTTCTTGGGCAATCGAAAAACAAGAAGAAAATGAGAATTTTTTTAACAAAATAATCTTCACCGACGAAGTTCATTTCCAGCTCAATGGCTACGTCAATAAACAGAATTGCCGCATTTGGGGTGAAGAGAATCCAAGGGTTATTTTAGAGCAACCAGTACATCCACAAAAAGTTACGGTTTGGTGTGGTTTGTGGTCAGGAGGAATCATCGGACCATATTTTTTTTGAAAACGCAAATGGAAATATGATTACGGTCAATGGAAATCGCTACAGGGAGATGATCCGAAGCTTTTTGTGGCGGGAAATTGATGATTTGGACGTAGAGAATATGTGGTTTCAACAGGACGGTGCCACTTGCCACACAGCAAGAGAAACAATGGATCTTTTGAAGGAAAAGTTCGAAGATCGCATTATTTCTCGTAGAGGAGGAGTGATGTGGCCACCAAGATCGTGCGATTTGACACCGTTGGATTTTTTTTTGTGGGGTTTTGTGAAAGTGTACAGCAATAATCCCACAACAATTCAAGAGCTTAAAAACAACATTATCGAGCAGATTTCAACCATTGAGAACAGTTTATTGAACAACGTAATTCAGAATTTTGGTAAAAGATTGGAAGCCTGCCGAAGTAGTAGAGGGGGCCACTTGGCCGACATAATTTTTCATTATTAACCGGAACCTATTTGTAATAAATTAAAATAAAAATATATTTAATATTTCAAAAAAAGTCTTTTTTTATTAAAATTAAAATGATACCTCAATTTTGAACACCCTTTAAAAGTAAAAAGAAAACCAAATATAATGTATGTGATTAAACATCAAACGGCAGATATTTTTGATTTCAGTTAACAATACACCATCAGAAAAAGTATGTAGGAATAAAATAACATATCTGCCGGGATTCTGAACGATGAAAATTTATTTCATTCACAAATGAAATAAAGAGCAAGATCTGTATTATTGTCAAAAACAAAAATATATTTTGCAGTCATATAACTAGTTTTAAGTCTACAACTCTCGAATAAGAATGATCTGATGCTACATTTTATCAGTTTTATTTTATGGTGTTGAATTTGTAGACGCTGTGAAAAGCATTTCAAAAGAAATTTTGAAAGCCTTTGAAATGTATATGGCTGTACAGAAAGTGCTTAAAATTTCTTGGGTTGATAAAATTAAAAAAAATATTGAAATTTTGAGAATAATGGGAAAATCTATAGAGATTGTAAACTTAGTCAAAGAGATATAATGAAATTACTTTGCATACATGTATTAAGACACCCAGAAAAATATCACTTATTTTATCTTATATTACAAGGCAATTGTTAAAGGGAGAAGAGATCCCAGAAGAAGGAGAATTTCATGAGTTAACAAGGTAGAATGTAAACCAACGGTTTTTAAAAGCGCACATTTCCAAAACTCAATACAAACTGTTTAGAATTGTGACTTGCACAAAAATTAGAAAATTTCATGTAATAAGAAAAAACATAAAAATAGGACATTTTTGAAAATTTAAGGGGCCGTAATTCCGGAATCCTATATAACTAAGAAAAGCCGTTAACACAAGTAAAAATATATTATTGAACCTTTAATTTTCATTTCTTGCAAAAGAAAAATTTTTACAGGTTCCTAAGTTACAGGTGTCTAAAAATAGCAAATTTTCAATTTTTGAGGCGTAATAACTCTTAAAGAAGAGGTGCTATCAAAAAATTTTCTGAGGAAACTTATACTAATTCTAAAAGTTCTTTCTTGTCTCAAAATTTCAAGCCTCTATCTAAAAGCGTGCCGGAGTTATGAAAGTAGAAAAATCATGCAAAATTTGGTTTTCACATAACGGTAAATTTAAATACTAAATTTAAAAAAATTGTATAATTTTGATATTCATTTACAAAGTTAAAAAAAATACCTGTCGAATGACGTTTTCAGATTGAAAACATAAGATATATGCATGTAAAAATAGGGCTTTTTCAAAGTTTGAGGGGCTGTAGCTTCGTAATGGATGGGGCTACATGAAAAAGTTGTTCCACAAAATTATTTTTTTTATGAGACCTACCCATGGTTAAATTTTTTTTCTCTATCTTTAACGGTGTAGAAGTTTTGTAAACAGACGGACGGACAGAGTGAAACTAATAAGCACATTTTTTCAAAATTTTTTTGTAAATGTGCTTAAAATACTTAGAACATTGTTTAACATTTCTACAAAAATCTCTATTTAGAGCTGCTGTTAATAAGATCCAAATAGCCAAAATGATATCCAACGTTTGTCAACGAATATACGGCACTTAAAGAAGCAAATCTAATCACAAAAGAATTTTCCATGATACACTCTTGAATTTTAATACATAGTGTAAACAATTTTTAAATAATTTTAAATTAATTTTAAATATAAATTAAATTTTATTACTTAAATTACTTAAAAGTTAAAAAAAAAAATTTCGGATTCAAATTATTTTGTATACCAACATTTTATGTGAATGTCTAAATGATACCTAAATGATTTTCATTAATGTTGCCCTCAGACTACATATATATATACATATACATATATATAGTTAATTTAAGAATTAATAAGGGGCTAATGGATCCTAGTGAGTAAGAACGTATAAAATATGCTGTAGTAATCATCTAGGGAGTGTTGGTTGGAATCTCACACATCTCGTAAGAATATTTCCCTTTACGACATTTACAGCCCAAATGTGGTTGGGGAAAGGCTGAATATTCCTCTTCACATTTATGTAACTCTTTTACCTACCCTTTTCTTTTTATGAGTTATTTTATTAAATTTGTTGATGTTTTTAAAACGATTAGTTCTAAATATGTAATTTTACAACAGATCACAAAATCAGTCAGGTGTCCGATAAAATTAATGAAATAACTTATACTTTATCATGTGTAGGTATATTCATTTTGCTTTCTCCATATATAGTTACTATGAGATATAAAATTCATTTAACAAGAACCCCTCTGGTGAAATAACGCGACCATCATTTGCGTATTTTTTTTCAATTTATATACCCCGTAAAAATTTAATTTAAGAAAAGAGTCAATATTTTTTTTTGTTTTTATTACAATACTTTAACTCCCCAATTAAAAAAAAATACAAAAATTTCCGTATCCTCATCCTTATATTCTATTTCGATCTTACTCCTACACAGCCACTATACTGTAAAAGTATCAGTTAGTAGAGGGTATCATTCCATTATATTTGTAACAAGGGGAGGTGGTGAGTTTAGTCACACTTCTCAGAGGGTGTAAATTTTCTTGAAGTTTTTGTTAAGGATATTCACCTTTTCATTAGTAAAGCAAAAATCTATATTTAAGCTCTGTTTATATATACCTCCATATCATACCTATATTGCATGGAGGTAACTTAGAAAAAAAAATACCAGTTTAAGAGATGACAAATGGTTGATTTTATTAAATTTTTTTTTTTATCAAAATAAAAAATACTCTTAGTTATTTCTATATACATCCGCCAAGATCTCTGATAGAATATATATATATATACATATACATATTTTAAGTAACTATATGATTTGGTTCAAACCTTTATGATTTCGGTACTTATATTATTTATAATACTTCCTTGCCACTCCTATGAGGAGCATAGGGCATCCTCATTTATTATATTTGACTATAAACTTCAGTTTCGTTAATCATTAATTTCACTAATATCATAATGGTTTGAAATTCGATATTGAGAGAAAATCATGCGCGTCAACCATACATGTACTAACAGTTAATTTTTTAAAAAAGTTTTTAAAACATATAACCTAACAGATTAAGTATTTAGACTCATATTTTGTTGAATGGGGAAATTTATATGTATATACTTATATTATTAGTGTATAATTAATTTAATTGTGAATAAATTAAAGGGTAAGTAAATAAATTTCTAAAAAAAAATTAAAAAAAAAAAATTCGATTATTTCGAGAAATTATTAGTTCGGTACCTAAATAAATAATAAAAAAAAAAAAAAACAAAAAAAAAATTTTATAAAATTAATGTCCAATACGTAGCTTTCTTTTTTGTTTTTACTTATATTTTGTTAATGAAGTGTTAAAATATTGCATGCTATTACAACAATGATATTAAGTACGTATACGTATATTAAACATATAGTACCAAAACAATTCATTTTATTTTAATTTTTATAAAAAAAAAAAACTATTAATTTACATTAAAATTAGAATAATAAAACACGCAATGGTTTTTTTTTTTGATTTAATTTAATCTTTATTATATAAAATAATATTTATATTTTAATGGTGGGAGGGGCAGCTGATGGAAGAGGTGAAAAATAAATGTATCTAAAAATAAATAATTCAAAAAATAATAATATGTTAATACATATGTATTTTATAAAATATACTATATATTGTATATAGGTAGAAGTACTTATATATTAATATTTTTTTTTTACGAAAATATAGGTACAATTTTTATTCAAAGATCGTTTTTTTATTTTTTGATTTATTAGTTATATATATATATATATACTTTACTTGTAGGATTAATTCGATATGTCTTCGTCCAGTCTCCAGTCATACTGTTTAACAGCTAAGATCATATTTTTGTTTAACAAGTTACTGGTGTAGAATTTAATTCGCCTGCTAATCACAAAGAAATTTTGATGAATGGAAAATCCATTTCGAGTTTTTAATTTGAGTCAAAATATAGTCGGTTTGTTATTCACCGATTATGTGTATACGTAGGATGTTACTTCAAGATACAAAAGTTTCTTTGCATATAAGTACGTTTTTTTAAAAATCTCTCAGAAGCTGTAGCGCAATGTTTGCGACTGAATGTTATGCAAATGTGTTTAAAGACTGCAAGAACAAGATAGCATTCATGTCAGCCAGCCGTAGGCGTGTTATGCAAAGAACATCTGCGATGCCGAGGCATATTATTCTTTGACAGTCTTTTAATTACACAAGACTTATTTAGCAACGGGCCACCAAAACTATAACATCGTACATAAGAATGAAAGTACCCATATCAATATTCATCAGTGTACAATTTTCGGGTTTAGATCTAATTTTATTTTTTTATAAACAATTTTTTTTTTTTTGCCATACTCTGTCACACTTTAAAATACTATAAGTATATATATGGTAAATTTGAGCGTATTTTGGGTATATTGAGAAAGACTAACTCAAAGTCTGAAATCTTTGATAATAAAATGTTAAAATCTTAATATTGAGAGTCATACTTTTGCTCAATCATGATTAAATCTTGTATAATCTCATGCTGCAACCATTTAATCTCATACCTATTACAATAATTTATCTCATTGTTTGTATATTTTATAATATACTTAGGGACAATTCGCATTGTGTTCTTGCTTTTTTTTTTTTTTGGTTAAGATTTTAGTTACCTATTGTATTTATCCTACCATCACTAATATTACTAAATAGTATAACTATAACATTTAAAATCATTTACTAACATAATAAACACTTGTAAATGATGACTTTATCGATACTTTTATTAAGCATCATAGTTATAAATTTATCTGATAAAATAATTGTCGGGTTGCCATATATCGTTTATTTTCATTAATTTAATTTTTTTTTTTGATAAATTCATTTCAAATTATTTTTGCTATTTTATATGTGAAATCATGGTGAAATTATTTGGAAATATACGTAATCCATATTGATTTTGACGTTTCCAGATAATATTTTACTATTGTGAATTGATTCGTAATTAAAATCTTGGGAAAACTATACGTATGTATACGTGTATATGTATTTAATTAAAATAATATATAATTGAATGAAAAACACCTTGATTACAATTAACAAATAAAGGTATAAGTGATAAAATAGTAATTTAACATTTTTTCTTAAATTGGGAATGACAAGTTTGAATGAAAGGTAAAAAAAAAAAATAATGGATTGCATGTTTAGTATATATGTAAGTATATATATACACTCGAGCCTCGAGTTGCGTCGTTTTAATTTGCGTCTCTAAAAATTTTAGCACCATAATTTTGAATTGCGTCGTATTTTGGACGCAACTCGAAATATGTCAACATGAAATAAAATCGACGATTATGACAAAATTGAGATAAAAAATTCATCTTTTTTTTGTTTTCATTTGTATACCATATAGCAAAACACATACATATTATATAACACAAGAATATAGAAAAAGGGAATTCCCTGATTATAAAGAATAGATAAATTTAAAAAATAAAAGAATTTTGTGATGAAATTTTATCACTTGTTCAAATTATAACGAAGGTGCTGGTTTAATAAATACATATTATCAAAATTATTTATTCTATATTAGTTTTATTTAAAATAGCTTTGAATTCGAAAACAGTAAAAAAATAAATTTCGAGTTCCGTTGTTTTCGAGATGCGTCGCATTTCTATGGCATTACCGACGCAACTTGAGGCTAGGGTGTATATGCATACATATGTATAAAGTATACATTTAATTATTAATTATTTTCATATTTATTCAGATATTTAGAAAGAAAAAAAAACTATTCTGTTCTTTAAGGTAGACGTATCTCTTTTATATATGTAAGTATAATAAAAATAATTATTGTAAGAATTTTGTAGTCAAATTTATCTTCAAAATGACTTAAGGTGAATTCCCACTACACCGGCACGTGAAAACACCGTAACGATTCTGTATACCGTGATTTTTATTCATACTATGCATTTCTTATGAATATATTCACATTGAACGACAACGACATCAACAACATCGTACTGGCACCTTAACGCGAAATTCAAAATATTGTCCTCAACGATATTTTTATTTTGCCGGTCGACGTTGTCATTGCTGTATTATGAATATATATTCATAAAAAATACATGTCATAACTTAAATAAAAAACAAACAAACAAATATTAGAATCACGGACGAAAAAATAAATCACATCCGACGTTATGTTTGAATAGGCGGCTACCGTGAGGACAACGTGATTTTAATATAATAAAAATATGGTATCGTCGCGACAGACGTGAGCAGAGTCTCAATAAAAATACGTTATCGTTACATGCCGATGTAATGGTAATCGACCTTTATAATCCCTCATCTTTTATCAATTTTAAACTATGTTACTTCATTTAGAAATTAATTTAGTTAAATATTGTATACTTATCATTATTAAAATTTATGGACAAACTGACTTTTTTAAATTATAACAGGATAAGTAATTATAGGATAAGATTTTTATATAGACCTGCGTATATATATATATATTAAAATGAAACCAAAAATATTTTCGGAATATAAAACGTTTCAGGGCATAAAAATCTTATTTTTCACTTTAAGTTAAAATTGGATTTGACTAATTTAAAAAGGATTTTTACTGACTTTCATTAAAAGATTATAATATAACGAATTGATTTCATTTTTTTTTTTTATTTAATAGTAATGTTATAAACTATAGCTTTTTATATAGACTTTAACGAGTAAGCTAAAGTCAAAGTCCAAGAAAAAACAAAAACTAAAACAATATAAAAATTAATTTTTAAATCAAGTGTTTAAAGAATCGATAACATGAGTCATGTACACATTCAAAACACTCCTTTATATTGATATATTTTTATATAATAGATTTATGTATATATATTCACTTATATATAATACATATACATATTTTTTTTATTATATTTTAATTTTAATTATAAACCGAACACAAATGTAGAACTACTTATGTATATATACCTAATTCCGTCTATAAAAAAAATAAGTGACTAGCGTTTTACCCTATATTTTAGTATTAAATTAAATTCTTTTTATAAAATTTTCTTGTTTTCTTTATCAAAAAAATAAAATAAAATAATATTTTGCAACATTCATTATTATTTATATAATTAACAGTATATAATTTTATACTAAACAATATTTACATTTGGGATGTACATATATGTATATGTATTATACTTATAGGAGAGAATAAAAAAAAAATACTGGATTTTAACTTAAAAAATACTGGATTTATACTATTTTAGCAAAGTGGCTTAGGTAACTTAAAAATTTAAATAAAAACTAAATGAAATTGTTGCCAGTTGCCAAGTACATCTTCAATTGTTATACTAATAAACTTTTTAATATGTATAAAGTAGGCCATTTTAAAATTGCCTCGTTTTTTAAATGGCCTAATAAAAAAAAATTTTTGGTTTTGTCTATCGTGTCACAACCGAAACGATTAATAATTATCAACGCCGATTAATAATTATCATATACATATATATATGTATATATATATATATATATATGTATATACATATAAATCGTTAATTCAACAAAAAATATCAAAGAACAAAATTATTACCTACATAATCAATAATAACAGGAGCTGTTTCGTTCCTTAATACTATTGAACTCGAATAAGTACCTATAATCAATAATAACAGGAGCTGTTGACTCGGCTACACTCGAATTTAGGAGTCATGTTTTTTTTCCCCCTAGGGGGAATCTTCGAGATGGGAATCTTTTGTTTTTTTAAGAATAAATTTTTCACATCATTATGGTTTTTTAACGTGATAAGGAAATTACACAGCCTTTCCTTTTCAGGCTTAGCTCTAAATGACGTAAGAGAGAATTATTTTTACGACGTGTGTGGATTGTACCACAATTCCTCGTTGTTTACAACATATCTCATACGCTCTTATCCACTAGGCCACCGACGCCCTTTTACTTAGTATTAAATAGGGACTTAATCTACAATTGATTATTTCCAATCTTTTGAAACAGAAAGTGATTTAATATGATTTTTATGTATGAAACTTCTTCTTAGTATAAGTACCATTTAATTGATGAAAAATGGTATGATGGCAAAGAGATTATTTCCATCCCTATAAAAATATCCACCCTCTCGAATCGAACAGACAAACAAAAATAAAAATAAAAAAATGTTTTTGATTATAGTTTAGAAGCAAAAGAATAGAAATAAAACTCTGATACTTATTTCAGTATTGCGTAAAAAATAATTTAAATTTTAAACCTTCTTCCGCTTTTCTTTTTTGTTTTTTTTTTTTTTTTTATATGAAATACAAAATTTGTATCAAAAAAAGAAAATTGGTTTGAAAAATCAGTTTAATGTTTTAATATATTAAAATCCATATATTCATTCAATTTGATAGAAAAAAAAAAGAAAACTTTAATGTTTTGTGTTGAGCTAAATCTTGAGTCTAATTAAAGTTTTGACTTAAGTTAACTAACTATATGGCGTTCAGTGATGATCAGGACTACGTTGATTTGACGTGTCAAATTAAAATATGTATACACATTTTTTTTATCAAGTGTTTAAATGTGTTTTTATTTCCAAAAAAAATTAAAAAAAAACCATTTTAAAAGAAAAGAAATCAAAATTTCATAAAAATCTTCCTAAGAAGTTAAATGTTCTAAAAAAACGATAAAAATCATTGATCAAAGAAATCTGTTGCGTGAAGTTCTTTAAAAAGAGCACTCAGTTATAAGTATATAGTGGCTGATGTATACCTATATATATTTATGGAAATAAATAATTCAAAAAAACAAAAATCATCTACATCCATACCATATAGAATATCATCTACATCCATACCATATAGAAGGTAAAATAAAATAAAAAATTTTTAACTTTAAAGTCTAAAATCATTTATAACTACTTAAGGATACAAGTTCACTTATATCTGAAAATTCAAAAAGCAATAAAACAAAAATGTATAGACAATTTATATAATAGTATATACAATTTACTTATTTATCTTTTATAAAAATATAAAATATGTAATACTTAAAATCTTAACTGTATGATTTTTGGTAGCGACCATGTGCATCTGGACCATCGAACTTCTTTGGTTCACAACGACATGGATTACGGATCAATAAGATTTCTGTCATATTGAATTAAAATATCTTTAATTTTTGTTTTTTGAAGCTTTATCAATATATTTTTAATAGAAGGTTACTAAAGCTTTTAAAATAGCTTGAAATTTGTGCTATATGATCGTTACCTACTCTTACACGAATATTAACACCGGTAATTTTTTTCTGCCGAGCAATAATAATGATTTTTGCAATTTCTTATTGGTAAAAGTTCTAATTTTATATTTGATCCAATAAACGTCCATTGACTCAGAGAAGCATTCTATCACGCTTGCAATAAATAACAGCTGTTGCAGTTATATTTCTAACGAAAACTTGAACTGCTTGAATAGGTTCCGTCCCTCCCCCAAAAATTGAAAAAACTTCTTTATAACTATAAAATATACTATTTTGTATAATCCTCCCCTGCCCTCCTATGTAGATGTCTTCAATTGTATTTTATTATAAAAACATTAAGAACAGATTATGCATCATTATCATTTATGAAACCTATATATAAACGAAAGATGCAATTTATTAATTTAATAATTAATAGTTATTATAAATATAAGTACATACTAATGAAATAAACTTTAGAGTTTGGACTAAAAAAAAATAATGGCTGTTGCAAAAGAAAATTAAAAACAAAAGGACGTGTAAAATATTATCCGATGAGTGCAGCAATAATATCATAATGACCGCATATTATCAAAGAAACATTGAACTTATTACATTGAAAAAAAAAGAATGTTGTGCCGGTTACAATCCATTTAAATATACGTATATATACTTAAGTATATTTGAGTCAAAATTTAATAAATAAATTTAGAAGGACCAATATATAAGTATCAACGATTAATATTGTACAATTATCCTTGATAATGTATCTTTTATACAAGCGACAAGTAAATATATCTACTTACTTATATAAGTATTTTATACTATTGAAGGATTAAAAATCAAGAAAATTTCCACTATAAGTAAGTATATCCCTATATATATATAGTAAAGGGAGAAAAAAAAACATTTATTTACTTTTAAAATCTGTAATAAAAATTATAATTAGAAGAAAATTAAGAAAAATATATTGCATTAAATATACTTATTATAATCATTAAAAAATTGAGTTTTCATTTTATAAAAATGATTTTCTTTTAATTTTTCAATAATTTAACTTTTAAATATTATTGTAAGTTAAAAAAAATTTTATCTAAAAATCCAAATCAGAATCTTCTGCTGTTTTTAATAAGTAACTGCGGGTTTTCTACAATATTCCACATTTCATATTAAATTTAATTACTTAAATATAAAAATTAAGTAAATAGTATTTATTTAACATACACTTATATATATTACAATAACAAGGTAAGTAAATATACTTATTTAAAATAGTGGAGGCTACCGGCCCCCAAACTCCACCAAAAATATTATTAAAGTCTATAATTTTGAAACCAAATATAAAATCCTTCTTAATAATTTTTTTACATATACATATTTTAACAACAAGGCATTTAAAAAATGGCCACCAAAACCCCGTTAAACAAATTATTGAAATCATATGCTTTTGTAACAAACTCAAATATTCCTCCTAATGATTTTTTCTTACATACATATCTGAACAACAAAGCTTTGAAAGTAGTGGAGGTTGCCGCCCTCCCAAAACCTTCGATAAATAAATTATTGAAATCGTGATTTTATAGCCAACTATAAAAACTCTCTTAAACCTCATAAATTATTGTAAAAGGTCTATAATCATGATTTTGTAATCAACTATATGGTGCCTAATAGTTATTTTTGTACATATTAGATATACATATTTCAATTACACAGCATTCAAAATAGTGGACGCTATCACCACCAAAAAGCAGTCTCACATTTATGTAATGTATGTATGAATTTATGTATGGATTTATGTGAGTTAAAATTTTGTTATGTTTGGGTTATGTGGTGTTTGGATTATGTGATATTTGGTGGCTTATACTATATGTTTGGATTTTATGAATATCAGAAAATAAAAAATGTTTGAATTTTGTGACTTTTAGATTTTGAGAATTCGAATAGGATTATACCCATTATACCATATATACCCATTATATATATATAATAATAACTATTATTAAAAATATAGTAAAAGTAATTATAATAAGTATATACTTAAATACTTATATGGTTATAATAAATACTTATATCCCAATTTGAATATAAAAAGTATATAAGTGAGTATGTATATACATAAACGACTTTGACTGCTGCTTTAATAGTTACTACTCTAATATAAAAACTATTAGTATTGTGTTAGCATATAGTTGGCATAACTACATATAGCATATTAGTTGGCATAACTGTATTATGGGTAAAATTTATCATAAAGAAAATTAATCAAAATCTAATAAGTACTTATTATATTAGTCATACTATAATAATATATAATTATTATTATATACATAAGTCTATAAATTTTTTTTTTTTAATTATTAATTTTGATAGTATTATAATAAATCTAATAAATATAGATAATATATATATTTAATATATAATTAAAGAAAAATAGCACCGTATAAGATTCTAAAATTGATTCTATAACTAAATAAAGTAAGTAAGTAAATAAAAACAATCTTTTTTCAAAAATTTAAATATATGTGTTTTTATGTTTTAGTTTTACATTTTCTTTTAATATTTAAGTACAGTTATTTATTTGAAAATTAAAAAGGTATATTTTTAAATGTTGTACATCTATAACTAGATGTACATATCCATAAGTCCAAAACAACTATAGTAGTTATATAATATATTAAAAGGATATGTTTATATTTACTTCGTATTTACTTCATTTTTTTGGTTTTACAATAATTGTAAAATAAAAAAAAAGAAATTAAACAAACTTTTATAACGATACAAATAAAATACATAATCATATTAATAAATAGATATACAATATATAAATATATTAATTTGCTATGTACAAGATGAAAGTATACTAAGTTATATGCCGTACGACCAAGAAAGTCTGGTCATCGTACGATAAAAAAAAAAGAACCGATAATTTATTAAAGTTATCCCGCCTGAATATATCCAGAATAATAGGTGCGTGTTCACGGGACACTGGCCCAATTGGTGAAACATGCCGCCAAACTAAGTATCCCATTCAATTCATCATGCCGCAATTGTGGTGAACAGAATGAGAAAGAAATCATTATACACTTCACCCAGTAAGTGCCCAGCTTTGACTAGAGCCAGAAGAATAACTCTGGGTATAGCCATGAACTCAACGGTCTTAGTGATCTTAAAGGTTAAGCAACCTGCAGAAATGATAAAAGTTTCTGAACGCAATGAAATGGATTTAAAATAAAACCAAATTATAGCCCTATTATAAGTCTCGTGGCCACGGAAATGATAGCAAAAGGGTACTAACCGCACTAATTGGAGTCCTGCCATGAACGGTAATGCCCTATATATACCAACCAACCAATCAACCATATAAAAATCAACCGTATAAAAATACTATAAAATAGAAACGGGATTTGTATAAACTATAAAATAGTAGTATATGTATATATATAGGAATTAGGATTGTAAAAATTTAAATTTTTCAAAATTCAAAAATACATTTTCAGTAGTTACATATATGTATGTATATACAGTATCTACAATTAATAATAAAATATCAAATCAAAATAGATTTTTTAATAATAAACTTTAAAAAAATATCGAAAAATGTTAATACTGTAGAAATTTTTTGTTAATTTTATTTTGATTTATATAGTTAGTTACCAAAATATATATAAGTATGTACCTAACATACTTAGGTACTTATTAAAAAAATAATTCTACTTTTTCGCGCTATTTTTTTTTTTTTATTACATAAAATATTTTCATATATTAAATAATTACATATAATACATATGTACTTATTTTATTTTTAATTATTTATATATTGTATATATGCATATTTTCATATTTTATAAGTACATATATAACTATATATACTTATTATCTATACTTTATATGAAAAATTACTTCAATTTAAAATCTTAAGATAGTTATGTTTGTTTTTCTTTTTAGAGGAAAAGAAAAAAAAAACCCTTTCATACAAAATATATATATATATTTTTTTTTTTTTTTTGATCATCATATTACCCTCCTCCTCCTCTTTCTCAACCTCTTTTATTAAATCTAATTTGAAAATAATATACTTATATAGACGCGTTATATTTACGAAAATTAAAACTTATGTACAAATGCGTTATCCTAACCTAATGCGTTATCAAAGAAATTCGCTAGCACATATTTCGAACAAAATTATACATTAATCACAATAAATACATAAGTATTATGTATATATACATATACAATTATAGATTACAATAAAAATTCATTTAAAATCTTCTTCATGATTTTTCTTCCAAACATTCAGATTATATACCTACATATATATATACTTATATATAGGTTATATATTGATTATGTTATAGTTAATGAAAAAAAAAAAAAAATCCTGATAAATTTTCTATTAATTATTATTGAAATAAAAACCGAAGGATTGTTTTAATATATACTTAACTATATTGATTAAAATATTTCTTTATGTACATATGTATATATAGATTATAAGTATTCTATAATAATAAATATTTATTAATGTATATAATACACATACATATTATGTATACATAAAATCCCAATATATAGCCCTATTATAAGTCTTGTGGTCACAAAAATTGTAGCAAAACGATGCTAACGCGTTAATTGGTGTCACTGTCATGAGCGGTTATGACCAGCTTTACCTATATACCAACCAACCAACTAACCATATAGAAGTTAGTATATAAAAATCATATAAAATAAAAATGGAATTTGTATAAACTACAAAATAATAGTAAGTTTAAAAAGGGAACTAGGATTGTAAAAATTCAAAAATACATTTTCAAATACATTTTTAATTATAGATACGTATATACCTATATGTACATACAGTATCTAATCAATAATAAAATATCACATCAAAATAGATTTTTTTATATTAAACTTTAAAAAAGTATGCATTTTGTAAAAAATGTTTAAAAAAAAAATTGTTTGTAATAAAATTGAAATTTTTTTTTTATTCTTGTAAAAATGTTCAGAAAACTCCCGCCGTCGGCAAATTTCTAAACAAAAAAAAAAATTTTTTTTTCTATATAAATATATAAAGTACTAAGTCATAAAATATTAGAGATCTTTAATAACAAAAACAAAAAAATATCATTACTCTTTTTTTTTTCTTATTTTTATATTATTATAGGTACCTATATTGGTTTTTTTTTTTATAAATATCTGATTTAAGTTCAATATACGAACTTAATCAGTCCAAACAAAAAAATAAATTACGGTAAAAAAGAAAAAAAAAAGATATCTAATTAAAAAAAAATTAATCTATAATTAAAGAATAATATTTTGTGTAATACCAATATAATCCTTTTTTTTTTTTAATCACATAAAAAAAACTTTTGCTTTTGTTTTTTTTTTTTTCTTCATTTTATAACGCACTTTTTGGTTAATTTTTTTTTTGTTTGTTGTACACTTAAATTTTGTATTTTTTTTTTAAACTTAACAAATTTTAAGAATATAACGCTATAATATTTTAAATTTAACGAATTTTAAGAATATAAAATATAATAATATTTTATATTAACAACAACAAAAAAAAAAACTTATAATTAATAACTTTTATTAAGTAAATTCAGTATTTTTTTTTGCTTTCGTTTTCGTTTTAGGTTATTTTTATTCCGTTCCGTATCACTTTATATCCTTTTATTTATTTTTTTTTTTTTTTGTTTTAGTGTAAATTTAAAAAAAAAATAACGGTGTAAAAACTTTTTTATATTGTATGGAATTAAGAAATTTTAAAAATTTCTAAAAAAAAATATATATACATATATATGTATATGTATGTAGTTATACTTATTATCAATTTTATTACAACGGTAAAATTATAACTGCATGATATTAGTAAGTAAATAAAAATATAACAGTTAATAAATTAGAATGTTTTGTTTTTTTTTGGTGTTGTTTTTGTCATCATGCAGAGAAGATAAAATTATATTATAGTTATTATGTATTTTTTAATACATACCATATAAATACTAGGTACTTAATGATGATTGTAATTAATTTTTTATTTTTTTTTTATATGTATATATGTACAGTCTTATATAAATAGTAGATATATAGGTGGTATATATATATATATAGGTATATATAGCTAATATTATTTTTAAATATATAAAAATTTTTTATATACTAAAGAGTTATTTTGGACATGATTAAAATGTACAAAAAAAAAAATTAAGTATTTTTTTTTTTGTTTTATTTTGGGGGTTTGTGATTGTGTTTAACGGTTAATTTAACAATTAAAATTTTGCAATATGTTTTTTTTTAAAACAAAAAATAAAAAACATATTAATATCTACATATTACATAAAAAGAGAAAAAATAAAACTTTTAAATTTCATAATTAAAATTTGAATGAAAAGTATCTCAGACATAAAGCTACTATTACTATTAATATTTAATCTTACATTTTAATGAAAAGTATCTCAGACAGTAGATACTATTAATACTAAATATATGCATTAATATAAAAATTAATACAACTAAAATTTATTTATTTATAAATTGTTTTAGTTCAAACAAAAAAAAGGACATTTTTCTACAATTCCTAATTCAATATAAATTATTTATGTATTTTAGTTACAAAAAAAAAAAAAAAAAAGAGACGATTAAAAATAATAAATAAAATATCGAAAATATATAGGTAGCCTAAAATATTCCACAAAAAAAAAAGAAAAAAAGCTAACCCGTCCAACAAATAAATTTTGATTATGTATGATAGATATGGCCTAAAAATACCCCCATAATTTTAAGGGACTGTTATATATATGTATGTACCTATATTAAAATAGATAGGTACCTAATTAAAAACAAAAAAAAAATAATAATTAAAGAATATAAATTTAACCATTATTCTTAATGTAAAAGTAACAAAACCAATATATAATTGTTAGTTATTTTAATTAAAAATAAAAATTTATTTTGATATAAATTGAAGTCGTGTATTATTGATGTAAATTAAAAAAAAAAAACATTCTATTTATTCCTGAATTTTAAAACATTCTTTTTTTTTTTAATTTTTTATTTAAATTTTTTTTTTTTTTTTTTTAATTATTTGTATATATATATATACCTATATTAATTTAATTATTAGCACTTTAATATTTAAAAAAAAAAACAAAACAAGAATCATTTTATACTTATTTGTTAGGTTTTTTTTTTTGCATATTTAAATATAAAATCATCCCACAATTTTATTTAAATATACTTAGTTATGTATTATTTAATAGTTGTAGTAAATAATAGTAAATAAAATATAGCACTTGATTATTGTAATTATAACCCAATCAGAATCACGAACATATTATAACAATATATAAATATATATGTATATATACATAAATATATGTATGTTATACTAGCACATTTAAAATGATAATGTTGTATATATTTCTTTTATATTACAAAAAAAACAAAAAAATAATTAAATGACAATGATGATTGGTGTCATTATTATTATATACATATGCATATATATATATATATACCCGTATTTAAATTTTTAAAAATTTAGTTTATTTCTTCTTTTGTTAAATAAATTAATTTTTTTATTATGTTTTGTTTTTATTTTTCTTTTTTTTTTAATTAAATTAAAAAAAATAAATATACCTATATATATATGTATATGTTATCTATATGTAAAAAATATATTAAAAAATAAAATTAACTTTTAAGCCTTAATTGTTTGGTTTGTTTTACGTTATTTAATAAATTTCAATTAAGTATATATATAAAAATAATATACCTATATTTTTTTGTTGAACTATAGGTATAAAGAATTTAATTGTATAATTATGTACCTATACCTATATACATTTATATATATATATATTTTAACTAATTATTTATTTATTATAGGTATATATATATTTTTTTTGTATTATTTTTATTATTAATTATAAATATTAATTTTTTTTTTATATTTTTTTACTTTTTTTTTTTGCACAACAATATCGTATAGTCGTAATATTTAAAAGAAAAAAAAAAAGAAAAATAAATAAATAAATAAAACAACAAACAGTAATAGGTGTTATAATGATTGTTTGTTGATTTTATTGCATTAAATATTAAATATATAACTAACATTTTTTCTATTATATTTATTACATTATTTAATAAGTACTTATTATTATTATTTTTTTTATTTATTATTAAACATTTATGTTGTTATATTTTGTTTTGTTATATTAAAAATATTTTGTTTATTTTTTGCGTAAATTTACTGTGCGGTTTAATTAATTAAAAAAAAAAAAAATTATTATTTATTTTATCCATTATTTTTTTTTTTGTTTTATTTATTATTTAATATAAATTTATATATACATACATACATATACTCTTTATATTTTTGTATTTCTTTTGTTATTATAAAACACTATTTGAATTTTAATTAAAATTTTTTTTTTTTATAATAAAATATTAATTTTATATAATTAATAGGCCATGTATAAAAAAAAAAAAAGTAAAATAAAAAAACAGTTTAAATTTAAAAGTATCCGGCACACACAAAATATCATCACAAGACACAAAAAGATTTTATAACTTTAATTAAAAATTAAAAAATATAATATGTATGTAGGTACTATACTTATAATCGGTTATTTTTATTTTTTTTTTTTTGTAGTTATAGGTATTAATGTACTTAAGCGAAAAAAATTTTAAGTTAAAAAACGAAAATATGAATTTATGAAAAAATCCGAAGCACCAACCAAACTAATCAAAACAACACTTTTAAACTCTTTGTAAAATTAACAAAGAATAAAATATACATATATATTTTTCATTTATTTTAAATAAAATTTATTATTATTTAGCAATTTTGTAATTTCTTTTTTTTTTTTTTTAATTAATTATTTTTTATTTATAAATTATATTTTTATCTTTTTACAAAAAACAAAAAATAAATAAATAAAATAAAACAGAAAATTATAAGTAACAGTTTTTGTTTAATTAGCGCGGTAATAAATATAAAAAATATTAATATTTTTGAATTATAAAGGAATTTGAATTTATATATATTGAGAATGCAATGAATTTAAAAATAATCAGTATAAAAAAAAAAAACAAAAAAAATTATTTTTAGTTAAAATGTAAAATATAAATATTTTTTTTTTTGTTTTTTATTTTCAATATAAATTATCCTATATACATATATATATAATTTAAATATATATTTTTAATACATATATTATTTTATTTTATATATTTATTTATTTATATATTTTTTTTTTTTAAATCGAACTGAATTATAAAAATTATTTTATTTTTTTTGTTTTGAAAAATCACAGAAAATAACTAACAAACATATAAATAAATTTGATTATAAAAAAAAAAAATAATAAAAAACTAAATTTTGCTAATAAAAAACACCAGAAAAAAAAAAACAAAAAAAAAAACCGCGCTCAACGCACTCCGCCGTTTTTTGTAATTTATTTATTTTTTTTGGTTTTTTTTTTTATTTTTTTTATTTTTTTTTTTTTTTTACTAAAAAATGACAAAATATCTTATTTGAATGAAATGAAGAAGAAAACTGATTTGGATATTCTCATCTAACTAACCAATTACCACCGTCGTCGTCGTCGTCGTATAATAAAAAATAAAATAAAATAAAACAAAAAAATAATAATAATAATAATAAGAAAAAAAGAAACAAAACAAAAGAAAAAATAATATATGTATATATATATACATGTATATATAACTTGCTATATAATATATTAATATAAATAATATAATAATTTTGTACTACACTTTGTGGCCTCTATATATGCCTCATCGTCGTTGTCGTCATCATCATCATCATCGTCATCGTCGCTATTCAATTCTTTAACACAATTTATTTTCTACACACTCAATATAAACAATATAAAATATTCCTATAAAACATATATTAATAATATATTATAATATCCAAATCTAAAAAGATTTCGAAACAGATATATATGTATGTAACAAAACAACTAACAATATATGAGAATGAGAGCAAAAACATTATTTTACTTTTGCAAAATACACAGCAACACAACAACAAAAAAAAATAAAAAACATTTAAACAAAACAATACAAATACACAAAATTATAAAAATTCTTGAAATAAAATAAATACACACTACACAGTCAGTCAAATCAGTCAGCCAGGCAGCTAGCGTTACTTTGTTTATTTTTTTTTTTGTTTATTAATAAAAAAACAAAAAAAAATTAATAACAATATACATTAAAAAATATAAGTTAGTATTTAATAATAAAGAGAAAGAAAATATATTTAAGGACTTCTCTAATAATATACAACTCTACTACACAAAATAATAATACAAAAAAACGTTGTGTTGTGTTGTTATTGTATATTATTTCTCATATGATGATCATCATGTGATGAAAATATAGTGTAAATAGATGAGAAAAAAAAACAGAAAGAAAAAACCAAAACAATAGCACTAACAATAATACAGAATAAAAATATATATGTATTATGTATGTACATATATATAAATAATGAGACTATATGTAAAAATCAAAAAAAGAAAAAAAATAAAGAATTTGTATAAATATTTTAATGATAGTAAAAAAAAAAAAAAAAACCAAAGTAAAATAATAACAATTTATATAAAACAAAATAATAATAATAATAATAAAAATTTGTTTACTCGTTTCCCTTTTTGTTTTGTTTTTGTCTTGTCCAATTATTTTTATTCTCTTTGTTTTTAATTTACAAACATACATATGTATATATTTTCCATTTAAAACATTTTACATTGTTTTGTTTGTTGCATGTTGTATTGTTGTAATATGTAAAATGTAGTATGTTACTAGTTTTACTGGTTAACTACTTTACCTTTTTTTAAGAAAATAATCGCATTGTTGTGTAGTTTTGTAGTTTTATAGTAAAAAAAAAACTTTTATTTTTTTTTTATAGAATCTTAGAAAATTCTTATCCGTTTTAGATTTTCTTTTCTCTCTCTAATTATTTTGCAGTAGCAGCAATATCTTATAAATTTAAATAATATTTTATAGTCTATATAGACAGTTTTCACTCTTCACTTATCAATTCTCTTTCATCCATCACGTAATACGATGAAATGTATGACGATATGACAAATTGAGTGCAACCAAACTGCAAATGGAAATGATACACTTTCAAAATTAAACAAAATGTTGTGAATAAAAAAGAAAATATTCTCTTAAATTATTGTGCATTTATAAAACGATAACAAACCAATATAGACCATACGATGCAATACATAACCATGCCATCACCATGACGGTACGGCATTACCATTCACCAACCACATCATTCTCATTCATCGGTTATTTTTCCTCTCTTAAATCTCATTTTGAAATTAAAAATTGTACATTCATTCATGCATGTAATAATTTATAATAGTTATGTTATAAATATTTTACATTACTGTACAGCTTTTTTTTTTTTTTTGTGTATGTACTTTAAAAATTTTAATTTTGATTTATACTTTGTACAGAATTTGGAGTAAAAGAGAATTTAACAGAACAATCTGTTAGTTTTTAATATTTCTTTTTCTCTTTTCGTTTGGAGTTTTTTTTTTGGTTATTTTTATTTTCTATTAAAGAATCCGATTGGATTGGATTAAATTGGTGATGTATATTTAAAAAAAAAAGAAAAAAATTAAACAGTTTTTTTTTTTTGTTTTGTTTTTATGTGTAGTTTAAGAATTTTTATTTATTAATGTAGTAGTATACCTAGTAATAGTTGTTTTTGTTTTATTTTATTTTAAATTTTTTTCTTTTTGTTTTTTAAATTAATTTTATTGTGTAGCACAGTGCAATACACAGATTGTGTTGTATAGCACCAACAACAAACATTGTACTAAATAATAATAATAATAATAAAAACAATACAAAATAATAACATATTTCCATATACATATTGTATGTATGTACATAAATATATTTTAGTAAAAAGTAAATATTATAATGAGATGAGAAAATGTTGAAAAGAATGTAAAAAAAAAAATGTAAAAATAACAACAATAAAAAATCAAAATGATTATCAAAAGAAAATCCAGGATACAGAATAGAGTAATAATACACCACCAATAATAAGAAAAAAGTTACAAATACAAAAAAAATAAAAGATATTAAAAAAGAATTGAATAGAAAAAAAAAACTAAATAAAATAAAAGAATAAGTTTTGATTTTTTACTCTTTAATATAATATCTACATACATATTATAATATAAATATACAATAAAAATTTTATTTTTTTTTCAGTTTTTTAGTTTTTTAGTTTTCTGGTGATGATGCGGTTATAAGTTATTTTGTTCAATGGAATGGTAATTGCATAGCGTTGTTGCCATATCTTTTTTTTTCTGTTTTTTTTTTTTTTGGGTTAAAGATATATGGTTATTGTTTCTTCCCTGTACTTTTTTTTTTTTATGTTGCAAATTTTATTTTTTTAACATTTAATTTCTTTTTGGTTTTTTTTTTTTTAAATTCAATTCAAGTTGAACTTATAAATTAATATATGTACCTATTATTAATAATAAAAAAAATAAAAAAAAAAAGTTTCTAAAAACAAGTAAGAGTTTAAAAAATCGTTAATTAATTTTTGTCAGCGATATTTTAATATATTTCGATCAATATTTTATAAGAAATCAATGTAAGGTTAATTCTTATTTCAGAAAATATCTGACAAAGCTGATATTATATACATATGTATGTATGTAACAATTTAATTCGTATAAAATTATGTCTAGGCTCTTATGATTTTTATAGCGACATCAAACTGGGAAGATATGGAATAGAAATTAGAAAATGTGTGTATTTTACCGAAGAAAAATTTTATTACATTTTTAACCGTGATATTCAAATTCCATAAAAAAAAGCGTTTGAATGCGCTACAAAACACACATAAAGTTTTTTAATGTATTGTAAAACCGATGTTTCCGCGTCTAAATGCAATTTAGAACAATTTTTGCGCCGGTTAAATAACAATAACAAATATTGAAATAAATATTTTCATTCACTTAACAACAGAAAAATTTATATTTCAAATTACTTTAAATATTAATTAATTCAAATTCACTATCAAATTGTCAAAGAATGTCCAGAAAATTTTAGAAGCAAAAATTTTAAACAAACACATATCGTAGACGGTGTACAAATTGTCATAATGCAATTTAGATCATGATACTTTGTAAAAAGCTTTTGTTTTACAATTTGGATCATAATACTTTTGCATCAGACGCTTTTTTTCTGTAATTTGAATATCACGAGTACATATACCTATTACAAATTTTCAATATAGGTAGTCAAATTTTCATATACGAGTATGTATATTAAGTACCAATACCTAACCTACAATATGAATGGGAAGTATTTGTATTAATATCATTCCGAAAAAATACAATGAATATGGGATCTATAAAATTTATAAAAAAAAATTTTTTTTTTTTTGTATTGATTCTCTATTTACCATAGTGATGAGGAAGTTTAAATCAACCTTTCCCTTTCAGTTCTGGTTCTATAAGTACAAGTCTTAAAAATTATAATTATATTATTTATATTTTATTTATATTATATAATATTATATTTTTATATAATACATACATATATTGATCTAATCGGTTTTGAATCGAAAATTTTTCTCTTGAAAGACCGTTGACAATATAAGCGCACTGTTCATATTAGTCTGATAATTACATATATAAAAATTGATTTTCTATATTATTACAAAATATTTTAAATATACGACAGAATAATATTTGAAAAGGAATAAATTTACATTAAATAATGTACATTAGGTATATGTATGTTTAGGTATTTATAGGTATACTAATTTATATACGTATCTCAATTCGCAATTACTTCAGCCTAAAATAAAACTATATTAATATGACTAAAATTAATTAAACAAAATTAAGAGATTTTATTTATTTTTTCATTTTGTTTTTGAAAATATTAAAAAATATTAAAAACAAAAAAAATTCTGATTGCAATAAATCTGATTTTTTTTTTATGAAAAAATTATTTAAATAATAAAATTTAATCATCATAAATTAAATGAAATTATTAAATATGTACATGAGTATATTCGGGGACTATAAACTATGTATGTATTATATTTTTAAGAGGTGTAATAAATTTCATTACTAATAAAATTACAAAATTTTTAAAAACAAAAAAAAAAGGAAAATCATTTATTATCTTTTAAATATTTGTATGGTATTAATATATGTATGTATGTACTTACAACTTATATTTTGTAATATAAAAAATTTATAATGTATTACTTATATACATACATATAAAGTTTATAAAATTAGAATTCCTAAGCTTACATACATGTATGGAATAAATAATATATCATTGCAATATTAAAAGATTAAAATGTTTATAACAAATTTCAATAAAATAATAAATATAAATAATATTTTTAATTTTATATTCAAAATTATACAATTTTATATATGTACGTCCATACATATGTATGTATAATAAAATAAAAACTAAAACAGGTCTCACGTAAAAATTTTTTTTTTTTTAATTTAATTTAATCTAATAACTCACAGATGATATTTGTATAGAACTTCATTTAAGTATTTAGAATAAATTAAAAGTTTAAACAGGATTTGTTTAATTCATATACTGATAAAATGTTAGTATAAGTAAAAGTCTAGTCAAAAAAAAAAATAAAAATCAGAATGTTTATAACTAGGTTATTTTTGCTTTTTTTTTTTTGTTTAACAAAATTCTATGTATCGGGAATTCAATGTTAGTCATTGGGATATTTGAAAAAAATTTAGAAATTTTCTTTTATCAATTTAGTATCATTAACTCTATTTTGCAAATATTTACATACATTTAAAACCCTTTTATAGCAATACCCTTATATTTCCCTTAGCAATATTTCATTAATATTTCGATGTTCCAATAACAAAAACTTAAACGAGAAAAATAACTTATATTTTCATAAAATGCTGTTAGTCATCAAGATCGTACACTTTTGTTAGTTTTATAATTTTCAATATTATACCATTTTCTGTGAATTCTTTTACAGTAATAAAAAAAGAAAATCTTACATTTACATTGCATATATGTTGATAAAACATATAAAACATGAACTAAAATCTAATTATAGGTTTTTCATTATACAACTTGTAAAAATTACAAGAAAATAGAATGCGTAAGTCATTAGAACAATCGGGCATTTTAATAAAAAAATTTCCGTCTCAAAGAATACTCACGTTATCTAATATTAGAACCTTAGAGAACCGTATAAAATATTATATAGTTCATTTTTAAATTATCGGGTTTTGGCTAATTTTTCATGGAATTCACCATATACTTATGTATCTTTATTTTATAATTTATTTTGAAAATAAATTTTATTAATATTTATAGTTTGTTATTATTTAAATATTTATATGTAGATACATATACATTGTATTTATTAAATTTTGATTTATTTAATTTTTTTTTATCTTTCCATTGGATATTTATAATAATATATTTTTTTATTAATTTATTAATAATTTATATGTATTAATTATTTTTCCATCTATATATACATATGTATATAAATATCATATTTATTTATTTTTCCTTTTTTATTTTTTTTATCCTTAAATCAATTTAATTTTTTTTTTTTGTTTTGATCATTTTTAATATCAACATAGATGGTTTTATATATACAAATGTATAATTTTATTAATAAAAATTTACTAATTATTATTAATACGTACATAAATATATATGTACCTATTAAATTCTAATAAATATTAGATTAACCCATCATAATTAAAAAATGCTTAAGGTTTGTTATGATTACCTATTATGTATATATGAAATAGATACGTTTATTAAGGTAGGAACGTATACATATATTAAATTTTTTTTATATATACATACCTATTATTAACATATTAAAAATTAAAATCCATATTTAATTAAATATTAAAAAAAAAAAAAAAACCAATGTAATTCTAAAGATAATCGGTATAATTTGGTCAGTAATTATGATTAAATAAATGAAAATTTAAATTAGTTGGTATAATACAATATAGTCTATATGTATGTATATATAATTGATATTAAAATAAAATAAACAATTTAATTAAATTTATTTAAAATATATTTATGTAGGTACCTATAGGAAAATTAAATAAAAAGGAAATACATAATTTATTTTTACTATATTACATACATAATATGTGTAGGTATATGGATTAATATTTTAAAATAACTAGATATTATGTCAATTTATTTAGATATTATTATTATAACTATATACCTATAAGTTTTTTTTTTATTTTAAATTAATTTAATAAATAAAAATATCGAAGAATCATTTAATTATAAAATATATACCCTATATATACCTAGGTATATTAATTTATATTATAGTAAAATAAATATGTTGATGGTATATATGCATACATAAATAAATATACTATACATACATACATATATGTATGTAAATTGTATACACATTAATTTAAAATAATAAAATATAAAGTAGGTACCTACATTAATTTTTTTTTTTTGCAATAACACCGTGTGTTGTATAGAATAAAAAGTGATAAAAAAATTATGAACTAAATTTATAATAATGATAATGATAATCATCGATATTTATATGATTGAATCCAACATTGAATAAAATTAAGAATGCAAAACACAACAACAGTTAAAACGATAGAGAGTAAAATATTATTATAATATTATATAGATACATATATGGATATGTATCTATTTTTTTATATATTTTAAATATATGTAACTTATGTAAATAGGTACATATATAAATATATGCATGCATAAGTATATTTTTTAAAACTCGAATAATTTTATTGACATTTACAAAGGTATAGATATGCAATATGATATAATTTATATAAAAAACAATATACATATGTACATATGTATGTACATATATACATAAGTATAATATACCTTTTTATATATATATAAATACTAATATACGTACCTATTATATTATTATTGGGGTAACAAAAATAATTTTTTTTTTATTTTTAATAATAATAAAAAATAAAAAAACATTAAAATAATTTCCTATATATACTTAGTATATTGTCATCCTCCCTCACCAGTCATAAAAACTTAAAAGATACAATGTACGGGATACCTTTTTTTTTTTTTTTATATTAATATTTTCTTATTTATCTTCTTTTAGCAGTTAGTATGCTGTATTTGTATATATCTATACATATATATTATATATTAATTTTTTTTAATCATTTTTTAAAGGAAAATATTTACTTATACATATTTATATTTTAAAAAAATACTCTATATATTACACACATCCATGCATACATATATATGCATATTATTTGAAGGAGAATTTCGCACTTTTTTAATTTGTTTAATTTAAATAAAAAAAAAGAAAATTAAAAAACAAAAAAGAGAGAGGGAGAGTTTGTAAATTGTAATAAAAAAAAAACAAAATATAACAATAAAAAAAATGTGTTCAAAAGAGAAAAACAGAAAGAGAAATATTTATGTTGTTGCATTTGCAAAACAACAATTATCTTATCATACAGTTTCTTTCTACTACATTCTACAATTCTACAGATCCATATTTAATGTTTGTACGTAAAATAATGTTTAAATTTTTCTTTAGGAAAATTCTTAGAAATATTTTAAACAAAAAAGTATATGTATATGTAGTAGTAAGTATAATAAATAAATATTAATTAATACATAGTTACAAATTTTTGTAATCGTAATATCGTATATACATTACATATATTCGAGAGAAAAAAAAACTGAGAGAGAGAGAGAAATTTGTAAAAAACAAAAATAAATACAATGTTGCACAACAACAAAACACAACAATGTTAAAAATTATAAATTGAATGCAGTGCAGCTTAGACGCTTAAGACAGCGTCAGGAGAAATAAGAATGTTGCAATGTAGTACTTACTTTAATATTAAATCTTTTTTATTTTTGTTTTTTTTTTTTTTTGTTAATTCAAAATAGGAAATAAAAGAAATGAGAATTCAATTCAAAATAATGATGGAGAGAGAGAAAGAGAGTAAGAGAAATAAAAAATTTGAGATAAATAATTGTTGTATTGTTTCGGACTGTAAATTGTAAAAGTAAATCAAAAAAAAAATAGAGAATACAATAATTATAAATTTATAATATTTGTATATTATGTAGGTACATGTGTTTATAATGTATACATGCATGCACATTTATTCCCTTCAAAAAAATGAAAATTGATAATTACAATTTTCTTAGAATTGTACACACATTCATATGTATGTACATATGTACATATACTCATTATATTCTTACAAATTTTTAATAATATCTTTAATAGATATATATTGTATTTATATACAATATATATATGATATGTAGGTATGTAAAATTAAAATGAAAACTTTATATGGAATTTTATTTCATATAGGTACTTACTTACAAATTAAAATATTTTAATAATATCCTTTTTTTTTGTTTGTGAATTTCCTAAAATTTATTATCATAATTGTTTTTTTTTGTTATTTTTATTGTTTTTACCGTTAATACATCGCATTTAACTATGGATAATAAAATAGGAATATGTATGTACAAACATGCATATGTACAGTTAAAAAATTAGTTTTTTTTTTAATTTTTTTAAATTAAATATAAAATATGTATGTACTACATAATTAAGTATGTATGTACCTACATAATACGTAACATAATGGACATAATTATAGGAATCTATAATTTCGATTATGTTGGTAGGTACTTATAGGAAAATTTTTAATAATTTTTTAAATAAATATATCAAATATTAATGTACTTATACTTATACACACATACAAATATATGTACCTATATTTCACAAAAATTGAAAGATTCGAATATAAATTACAATTTATTGTTTTACTTCATTTAAAATATTTTCTATATACATATGTACATACATGTACACATGAATAATATGTACAATGTACATATTTTTTTCTATACCATAATGATTTATGATCCATATGTAGATTCTACATTTAAAAAAAATTCTTTGCATACATTCTTAAAAAGTTCGTGGATTCTATATTTAATTGAGTATATATGCACAAATTAAGTATGATCTTCACTAACCACCATCATTATTATTGTAAAGCAATTGAAGCTATTTGCTTTAATATTAAAAATTAATAAAAATTTCTCAGATTTTTTTAAGAAATCTTAATTAATATAAAATTTAATCGATTTACATATATATATGTATGTATATTGCCTCCCCATATATAAAATATTATTTTGTTGATCGATTTAAATTAAGCGATATTTACATATGATACTTACATATTATTTTAAAATTTAATAAGAACAGTTGAACAATATACCCATGTTTTTATTATTTAAATATTTCATAACCCATATATTATAAAGATTCACACTATGTATACATACATATGTACCTTTTGTATACATTAATAATATTTGAATATTATGAAATTCAATAGATGAATAACAGAACACATTTTAGATTCGAAAAAATGTTTACCAATCAGTCCTATTTTCACAGTTCAATTAAATGTTAGATTTAAATACTGCCAGGCATTTCAGATCCTTTAATTTATTATCATTATCAGTAAATTATACATGTAAATATTTTTTGTAATTTTGTAGTTTAAGATTGAAAATTTTCATTTCATATTCAAAATTTAAACGATAAATGATATCGTTATAATATTTACTACATATTTATAAAATTTATTATAACTTATTGTAATTCATTAACATTTTTATAGTACATAAGTAACCACAAAATAAGTGTGTACTAAAAGTGTTTACTAAAAATCGAAAAGGAACACTGTGGGAGCAAACTATCGAATAAAAAATTTGATCTCAGACAATCTAAGGGGCTTCTGAGAAACTATAACCGGAAAAGATTTGATTCAGTAAAAAAAAAATAAACTTGATTTCTGTCGGGACATTGCTGACTAAAGGGACAGATAAAGAAAATTAAAATAGAAAATGACGATAGATACATGCAAATTCTGTCAAAAAGAAGAAGCTTCGCAGTTTTTGAGTATGTGACCTTGAATTTTAGTCACATACTCAAAAACTGCGGAGCTTCACTACGAGCAAGATATGCACATCTTGGAGCATATTGCATTGCCGAAGATGAATTGCCAACAATAAATCCTATACAAATTTTTACTTTTTTAGAGGCAGTAGTTCTGACAGAAGTTTTATAAGTGGAGGCAAAATCCAGAACACGTAGTAACAGGGGGAGCACAATTGATATATTACACACCTAAATCCAGGGGGTAACAGGAGTAACAGGGGGAGCCGACTACTATATTACACACCTAGATCCTGACTCATTATACACAATTACCCTTTTTTTTTTTTAAAAAATCTATTGCAACATGTACAGCATTTGAATCCGTATAATATCTCAGTAGTGGCTTGATACACTCCAATTGTATAACAAACCAAAATCATTATTACAATACAAATTTCGTGAAATTCTTAATTTCAAATAATATACTAAGTATGTATGTATATATATAATTATTAAATAGTATAGGCATTATTTTTAGCTATACAAAGTGCATAGTTTTAAAATGAAGAAAGCAAAAAAAAAGAAACAATCTTTTGACAATTTTGTCATTCTAATATTCAAAAATGCAATTTTGTCGCTTTCGAGACTTTCGTTTATTAAGTAATTAGAGCATTGATATTTTGACTATAACAAATATTAAAGGGTTATAAGGTTTTTTTTTATTGTCGGTCGCAATTCCAAAAAAAAAAAAAAAGATAGGAGAATCTATTGTATATAGTGCAAGGTGACTGAGAAAAGATAGACAAACAAGAGATAATAATATTTTTATCTATTTATTTTAATAAAAATTCTAAACTGTTAAAGATTTTTCTCTGCAAACAATTATATTGTTTTCGTTTTTTTTTTGTTACCTATATTTAGTACTTTAACATGAACACTTAATGCTTAGTATAAGTACTAATATAGTTCTAATATTAAATTTAAGATTAAAATTAGTGAATTTACAAAAAAAAAAAAACATATAAAACAATTACGGACCCAAATTTACATAATTTTTTTAATATGATTGCAGTTTTAGGGCCGCAATTGTAAAATCATAAAATACATATATAGAATCATAACAAATTAAGATTCAAGATCATTTTTTAAATAAATATTTAAATAAAATATTTATGATCAATGATGCCTGCGGTATGTGTAGGTTAGCCTTTTCTACGTTAATTTTATAAAATTCAAAAATAGTAATAGTAATTTTTTTCACAATTAATCAAAAAAAAAATTCTGGGCAAGCAGCAGCAAATATACAAATCTTCCGTTTGCAATTGCATATATGCATGTACATATGTAAATGATTTGTCCAGTTCAATTTGTATATAGATATATAATAGCAATGTATGTATAAAAAACTATAGAAATCTTTTTCATTTATTATACAAATCATATATGTAGGCACATTTATGTACCTATGATGTTTTTCTGTTTTTTTTTTCTAAGCATATTTTTAGGAGTTACTAGCAATAAATACAAAAAAAAAGGAATAAAAATAAATTTACAAAAGAACAAAACAATAATAATATTCTAATTGTATAAAAGAGTACCTATACTTTTTATTTTAATATTGTATTGTTTTTTTTTTTATTTTTTTTTGGTTCACAATTAATATAAAATACGAACCAACGATGACAACTAGTATTATAAAGTAAGTAGTAGTTGTATGTACATATACATATATATTTGGTATGACTATGTAGAAATAATAACAACAACAATAAAATAGCATTAAAGCAGTCAAAACAAAATATTAAAGAGCGAGAGCAAACGAATTAACGATAAAAGAAACGGTGAAAATGTGAAATAAACAAAATAAAGAGTAAAGAAATAATAATAAAAAAAATAAACATAAAAAAGTAGCTACAACAAACAGCAGCAGTACTCAGTAATATAAAAATATAATATAAAAAGCTATAACAAAAACAACAAAACAAAATAATATAATCTTACTTTAAAATTTTATTCCCTTTTTACTCATTAAAGAAAAAATAATAAAACCTTTCTGTTTTAGTAAAAAATTTTGTTTTGTTTTGTTTTTTTTTATTTTTTTTTGCAAATAAAATCTGCATAAAGGCGGTAACGATGACAGCAGCCATTTGGAAAAAGTGAATTGTTTTTGTTGGTATTGGTGTAAATGTGGCGGCGGCGGTGCTTGAAATTTTTTTTTTTTTTTGCGATTTTTGTCTTATTTTTTTGTTTTTGTTTTTTAAAGTTACTGTTGCGGCTGCTGCTGAGCTGATAGTCATTGCTGCTTTGTTTTGTTTAGTTATTTTTTTTCTTCTTTAAAGCTTTATTATAAAATGAGATGGTGGTGTTTTGTGTTGTTGTTGTTGGTGTATTATTTTTGTCATCATATTTATTATTTAGCCATATATATTTAAATAATATAATAGGTTGTATATTAATACATATGTATGCATAGAAAAGTAAGTACGCGCGTATATAAATTGTATTAAATAATATTAAATTATTGTGAATATTGTATATATGATGTACCTAATAATGTATGGGATTTAGTTTTAAATGAATATAATATATGTATGTATGTTCATATTTACAGGGTTATATATATATATAAAAAAAAAAATTTGTATATTTATATAAAATAAATAAAAATTTATGCAAAATATGGAATTAATAATAATATTATATGTATGTATGTATGTAAGTTGATAGGTACTACAATCTACATACCCAACATACATTATGTATGTTTGTATATGCATGCATTTTTAATAAAATAAATTTTAAATTATTTATTACTTATGGATGTATGGATACATATATGTATATATACACATATACTTATAATATATTTGATTTAAGATATGAAATATGAATTATGTGTAATACTGTAATACTGTTAAATAGCAAAATAATGAACATCCATATGTACTAATATGGTAGGTATAAATGTTTCATATTGAATTCATATGCATATACATACATGCATACATACATATATATATGGAATGTACATAATGTATGTATGTAATAAATTTAAGTTAAATATTTAGAACGCGTATAGGTACTTCAAGTTCTATGTTTGGTTAATTTTTTTTTGTTTACATACATTTTTTTTCGAAATTTAACAATAATAAATATGTGTATCCATATGCATATATATATACATACATACATACATATGAACTTGTTTGATAAAATAAAATACAAAAATTAAATTAAAATAATAATATGTACAAATGTAAATATGAGAAATATAAGACAATATATTTTTCTATTTAGTCCATACTTATATATTATATACATACCTAGCTAGATAGGTAAAAAATGTAATATACAAAAACTATACATACATAACTATAATATGTAGCATGGAGAATAAAATGAGTTCAAAATAATCTAAAATTTATGTAAATAGATACATATACGTATGTACATATATGCATGTACATACATAATATTATGTAGGTAAATTTTCTTTTATTTTAATACACAATGTCATATAGGTACCTATACTACTTATTAATATTTTGTATAAGTAGCCTTCATGTAGCTAATAAGTATGTTTGTATACATGTGTATGTATATATTAAAATGGAGTTTCTTTTTTATTTTGTTTTGTTCTTTTTCAAAAAACATTAAATAATTTGAAAAAGTAACTAACTGAGATTTTTTTGTTTTTTTTTTTTTTTTACGTTCATAATATATACATACATAAGTACTTATATCTTATGTGTAGCTACTTATTTTCTTTTTGCATTTTATTTTTGCAACATTTTTTTATAATTTTTATTTTTTTGTTATGTTTTGTTAATAATGCGGTCCAAATATAAAATGCACAAGATAAATACATAATGATATAGAATAAAATAGGAAAAAAAAAAAAAAAAAATTATAATAATAATCCAACTAATGGATAAAAATTGTACCTACATAGTAAGAAGTAAATGAGAATATTTAAGTAGATTACTTAAATATTTTATATAAGATAGTATACAATATATATGTTTATTATATACATACATACATAAATATATTATATTATTTATAAAAATTAAATTAAAAAAACAAAAAATTATATATTCATTATATATATATATATACATATATACTTACATATAAGTACTATTATACAATGTATTATTTATATTTAATACAATTGTGTGCAAAATAATAAAAAAAAAATAATATTTTTTTTCTCTTATAAATAACCTTTACAGACTGTATGAGACCTTTACAGAATTATAGAATTGTACTTCCCACAGCTAATAGGATCAGGTGCTTGCGGACAGCCCTTCTTAATTGCAATATCACTAACAATCGAATCCTAAGATCATAATACTTTGAATACTAATTAAAAATTAATATAAGGTAGGACGGTATTAATATAATATAGGCGGATTTATTGTTCCTTTACAGTATAATTCAATGTTTCCGGATTCTTATTCTATTTTCTCTTATACCTACTCCCTAGTCAATATATACTGCATTGAAGGATTTCATCCCATTATATTGGCTAAAGAGACAGTTGAGTTTACACCTATCATGAGGTTATTCTTATAGTGTTTTTGAAAGCTTATCAGTTCCTTAGTTAGGAAAAAAACAATCAATTAAAAACTTTTGGAACATTTGAATCCGCATTGTCTTAGCAAATAAGCCACGTGGTTAAATACTCCACCATCAAGATTCTCCTATACAACTTCTTATTCAGTATTCAAAAATAAAATTTATTGCATACTTATAGGTTGGAAGGTTAACTTTGAAAAAAAAAATGCAAAATAAAATAATCATACTTATATTGTTTAAAAAGAAAGTAGCAGTGAAAGAGTAGGAGGAGAAGAAGGAATTGAATTTTCAATTCAGTTGTAGAGCTTTTTCATGTTTTTAAAAGTTTAATCACCTTTTTTTTTGTTAACCTTAACGTTAACCTTAATGTTAACCTTAAACAATTTATATTTTATATTTGTTAATAATTTTAAATTTGCTGTCAAGAAGCGCAAAGAAAAGAAAAATATAAGTATAATAAACATGGAAGATGTCATCAAAGCGAATAAATTGTTACATTTAAGTTTTTCGTACCTTTAAAGATGACTATATGACATGATGCGCGATAAGATAAAAATATTCAATTTTTTTTTAAATATTATTTTGCATACAACTGTATACCTACCTATATATGTAAATAAATGTGTAAATAATATAAAACAAGAATAAAATAAATTAAATAAAATAGAGAAAAAAAAAACTAAAGATAAAATAAAAAGTATATACTTTTTGTTATTATTTTTTTTTTCATTATTATTTTAAAGGAGGTTTTATACGATTTTTTTTTCTTATTATTTTATCGCTTTTGTTTTTGTAGGTGTTTTATTTTTTGTTATTGGGTACCTCTTTTTTTTTCATCTTGTTGTTGTCATCTCTTAGTTTAGTTCATTTTATATATATATATATTTTATTTTTAAATTTATTTCTATTTAATCAAGCTCGTTTTTTTTTTGGTTTATAATTTGAGTATTTTTTTTTTTTTTGCAATAAAGCTAAAATGATACTAAGACACAAAGTAGAGGCGGTGGTATTTAGACTTTTTGAAATGTAATATGGTAATTTAATCAGAAATAAAATAATATAAGTATGAAGAGTTACTTTGGTTTTTTTTTTCTTCTTATATACTTTTTTTCTCTTGTAGGTATACTTCTCTTTCTTACTTCTTTAATTTTCATTTTGTTTTATTGGAAAGAAAAAAACAAAAAAAAAATAAATAACATCAGTCCCAAATTGTCAAGCAAAAAAATCGAATGAATAAAGTTTTTTTTTTTTCGAGTAAATTGTTATTTGCTATAAGTAGTAGAAATTTAATTAAAACATAATTAAAATATTTTTTTTTTTAATAAATTGGTATTTAGTTTCTATTTCTTTGTTCTGCAAAGAGCTAAGGCAGTTATAATATTGGAGACAGTGCATTAATGTATAAGTAAACTATATATAAGCATTTGTTTAGGGCATCATGATAATTGGGGCAGCACACAGAAATTCTGCGATGACGCGAATAGTGTCAGTTTTTTTTTTTCTAGAGTAAATATTTTTTCATACAAAATAAATTTTACTCAGATTGTTATATTGTCCACTGACTTTAGTCTATATATTTGAAAGAACCCTAGTAAGTATTCCTTTAGTCTTGTACTCTGATTTCTAGATTCTTAAAATATACGGGGGATTTTTATACTATGCTATATTACATATAGTGATAGGTTATTTCCGAAATTGCTCTTACAAATACATACATACAATAGGTATACATACATACATATATGCAAATTTTCGCAAAATGTGGTGTCGTTATATTTTTATTTAGATGACTGACATTTTGACGATTAAGTAGTGTCCAATAATATTACATAGCTAAACTTCAAGAGTGCCTTCACGATGGCTAATGTAAAATTTTGTTAAAAAAATTTTTTTTGAAGTGGTTATGTGCTTAATTCGGTTCTGATATGGACACAGTCATATAAAAAAATATCTCATCTCATCACCTCAAAATTTGAATTTTGGAATCCATCCTAATACATATTTTAATTGAAACGAAAGAAAAACATCCATCCTTCCATCATGATTTATAAGAAATTGTCTTAAAATTTATATATATATAAATATATATATTAATATGTATGTATATGTATATATATATATTTTTTTTTTCAAAATTTCACCAAATATTCGTTCATCTATTAAGATTTTTTTGTCTAACACTAAATATTAGTGTTTAATATACAAATCCAATATCATTGGTATTATGCAAAGCAAAAACAAAAACAAAAACTAAAGAATTTAAATTGAAATTACTTTTATTTTTTTTTTTTAATAAGTTCATAATTCCACCGCTGTATAATGAGGTTACCCCTTTTTTGACGAAATCATATTTAAATGGGACTAAAATATATATACCACTAATAATATTTTGTTTCTGAATTGAAATTTCTAAAAAAGATCCTAGATCTTTCATTCGGAATTTTCTTCAAAAAAAAAAAAATAAAAATTTTGTGGGATAACGGAACACGCAGTTAAATCATATTTAAAAATCTGAATAACCAGTAAATAACCTTGATCTATCATCAATAAAGACGAACATATTATGGATTAAAACAAAAAAAAAAAAATAAATAAAAGGAAGAAAACAGAAAAACCGTATATAGCAGAATTATTTCTTTCATATATGTATATACATACTTAAAAAAATAATTTACCTAGGATTTACATACCTATTAACATGCATACATATTATATAATATTATGTTTTGAAAAGTTTCAGTTTGTATAGTTTCTTCAATTAAAAATTTTAAAATTTAATTTTCTGCTTAAATTTTAAATAGGTATATGAGACTTTTATAAAAATTTTTAAAAACTTATAAAATTTCTACAGATTTAATTATAAACTATTTTGTATAAATATGTATAAGGTAGAAGTGGGTATAGTGGAGAATTGTGGGTATAGTGGAAAAATTATAGTGGAAGAATTGTGGGTAAATTGTGGGTACTGTTTTTTTTTCGGTTTAAATAAGGAAATAACGAACATTTTAAATTTTTGAAATATTTCAAATAAAAGTAAACATAGTAGGCTATGATTACCAAAAATATCAAAATTCTGTCATAATTTTATTAATATTAAAATAGTGTTTATTTATGTGTAGTCTTCAAATTTTTACAGAAGGAAGAGTTTCTAAAGAAAAAAGTTAAGGTAAGTCTCTGAAGTTTTTGTTAATTTATACAATTTTAAAAATAATAATGGCACAGTAAATTTATAATTTCGAATTAAAAAAGTCTATTTTAATTAATTAAAACTAAAAAATTGAGTTTTTTTTTGTTTTGAATATGTTTTTATTGTATCTCCACTATATAAGCACTTAAAGTGCTTGAAGTCGGGTTTAGTGGAGAAATTTTCCACTAAACATGCAATATAAAGTTTTAAGTTTTATTAAATAATTTAATACCTAATTTAACAATTTAAAAAAAAATAAAAGAAATTTAGAGAAAATTAACTAATTTTACTAAAATTATTAAATGGAAATACTGTATTAGTACAAAAAAAGTCGTGAATTATACAGTTAAAGTAGGAACACTGTAACAAAATATTATATCCACAATACCTACATCAAAATATTTTTTTTTTTTTAAATGTTTTTAAGCTACTTTTTTAAAATAAAATTTACAAGCATAGTTACATAGAAATTAATTTAACAGAAGAATAACCGTTATTAATTTGTTTATATAAAGATAATAAAAAATTATTATACTTATAAGAAAAATAAAAATGTCCCAAAATAAAGACTGATACAAATTCTAACTTTTATATTTTTAAAATATTTGCACTAAATATACCTATCTCCACTAAACCCGCATTTTATATGTCCAATAAATAAACAAATGTCGCCACTAAACAAGCGTTGAACTATAACGTTGAAAAATTAATTTAAAACTAAAATATTTGAAAATTAATATAAAATGTAACTAAAATATAACTAATATATAAATATATTAAAATACCTCTATCTAATACTTAAAAAATAAAAAAATAAAAAAAAATAAATACTTCATATTTTATAGTTTATCAAAGTCTTATTTAAAAATTATATCTCCACTAAACCCACACTTACCTTATTATATATATGTAGTTTATATATTAAAATAAAAATAAAAAAAAATAATATATAAAATAAAAAAAAATAAAAATAAAATAAATAAATATAATTAAATAGTATAAGTTTGTTTATTTCGATAATCTAAATATAGTTCATCTTTATGTTATATTCTTCTAATTATGACTCCAATGACAAAATGGTCCTTCAGTCGGCTTATAATTTACTTTTTTTTAAAATGTTCCAAAAGAAAGTTACATCTAAAAAATTTCAATCCTGTGTTCATTATCATAGTTCAATTTATCTAAGAAAATCAACAGCATATAGAAAAAAATAACAAAAACATCTACTTAGTATAAACAGTGTCATTGTCAACAAATGGAAATAGAGATGTGTCAGTAGTCAGTAAACATAAATTACATAACACCAATTACAATTGATCGCCAAAAAAAATAAAAATTGAGAGCGTATCATATGCCTGTATTTTTTTTAAAAGT
Organism: Poecilobothrus nobilitatus; assembly: GCA_947095535.1. Lineage (NCBI taxonomy): Eukaryota > Metazoa > Arthropoda > Insecta > Diptera > Dolichopodidae > Poecilobothrus > Poecilobothrus nobilitatus. Next base: position 974,472 of record OX352775.1, read on the forward strand.
TGACTGTATTATCATTTAATTGTATTTTCTTTTGACTTTGATGTAAAATGTATAATTAGATGAGATTTTAGAGTTGGTTACAAAACCAGCGTCTCAATATAATTTCGTTTAGCAAGAGTTTAAGGATGGCAGACTCCATTTTTAGTTAAAATATGCATGTAAAACATATAATTATTTAAAAATTTTAAAGTTTTGTTTACAAAAATCAGAGTTTCAATAATTTGTTTAGCGGGGATTTGAGGGCGGCAGCTCTTACTACTTAAAATGCCTTAAGTTGTTGAAATATGTATGTATGTAAAAAAAAAAAAAATAATTAGGAGGAGTTTTAGAGTTGGTTACAAAATCAGGGTTTCAATAATTTTGTTTAGTAGGAGTTTGATGGGAACGATATACCTCCATTTGTTGTTAAAATGTGTCAGTAAAACATATAATTATATAGGATTTTACAGCTGTTTACCCAAATCAGGGTTTTTTTTTTCAAACAGAATATTTGTTGAAAATGGTATCTAAAGAATACGAGTATAATAATTTTTTTAATTTACAAAGGTATCAGAAAAACTATATAGTCATATACTTTAAATTTTTAAGAATCGTTTTTTTTTTTTTATATACATCACAAAATAATGGTTACAACAAAACTATGTTCCTTTCCTTACCATACCTGTCTTACTTCCTTATTTCTCAGCCGCATTACCCATTATACTGCGCAATCAATTTAAAGAGTGTTTATCCCATATAATTCTATATTTACGAGGAGTTAATATAGAATTTAATTTAAGTATTATGATTTAGTATCCTTGAATTTTTTCAACCGTAAGTTTGTGGAACATCTTAATTGGATTTATTGAGTAAAAAATTGTTTTTTATTTATACTTTGGACAAAAAGTATAAATAAAAAACAATTTTTTACTCAATAAATCCATTATGATTTAGTGATTAAAAATCTCATATAAAAAATGGCTAATAGGATTTATTGGTATTTTGTGTGTTGTTGGAAGATTTTTAATTTCTATATATGGGGAGCGGGTTACAATCCTGCACGCCAAAATCAACCTGCGACAAAATCTTGCTTTTTTTTTTATTGCATTAAAAAATCTTTCACGGATAAAATCTTGCAAAATATTTTTAAAGGAATAGATTGTGGCTTTATTTTTAAAGTATGTATAAACAAATAGTTAAGGAGGATTTTAGAGTTGGATTCAATTTTAGAGTTGGATATATAAATATGCTGGAAAAAGCGTATTAACTCTGCTTAATACGCTTTTTCTAGAATATTTATGTATATGTACATATATGTGAGATTCTGAGTTAGGAGGGATTTTAGAGTTGGATTTAAAAGCAGATTTGCCGCTTTTTCCAGAATATTTATATATATAAGAATATGTGATATTCTGAATTATATGCAAGATTTTGTCCTAGTAGATTTTGTTTTAAAAGATTTTCGAAAGCAAGATTTTGTATGCTAGATTTTGTCGCATTAGATTTTGACGTAAAAGATAATGTAGCAAACTCCTATATATGTATAGGAAAAACAAAAGAAAATTTACACGACCATAGGATCAAAAAAATTTTAATGAAACACGTAGTTTATAAAATATTGTTGGTTTTTTTCTTTTTTTTTTTGTTTATCATTTAACCGGGACCTCCTGTTAGTGATCAGATCACGTCATTATTTATTGGATCAATTTTTTGTTTTTTGTCTATTTGATCTTAAATATTTTTATACTGTTATTAATACATATTTGTAATTTGAGTATCCTTATATACGCCATTTTTTATTATTTGTTCATTTTATTCAATTTAAACAGAAAAACAGAAAGAAAAGAACAAAAAAAAGAAAAAAAAAATTAAAAAAAAAGAAAAGATTCAAATTTCAAAAACAAGAAAAAATCAAAAAGAGAAACAAAAAAACAAAAAAAAAAATAACGTAAATTATATTTCTTATTATTTTTTTTTATTTTTATTTTTTTTTTTGTTTTTGTACTTCAGAAGCAGCAATTTTATATTAATATACAAATAATATTAATATATGTATGTAAATATATATTATATGTAAATAAATATATATATACATATATGTATATATATAGGTGTATTATATTGTGAAAAGTTAAAGCGTAAGTATTTTAATATAGATTTATGTATTATAAAAAAAAAAAAATATATACGTATGTAAAAATTTTCCATATCCAATTGAAGAATAATTTTTATATATATATATATTTATAAATATATATATATTTTTATATACATACATTACATGTATTTCACCCTCTTTCAAAATTTTTCGCTAAAATTCATTTTCATTTCGATTTTTCTCATTATTTTATTTTGTTTTTATTTATTTATTTTTCTTTTTTTTTTACTTTGCTTTTCTTTTTTTTTTATAATATGTATTTTGTATATATGTACATATATATAAATTATGAACTCATATGTGTACTATTGTACTCATATGTGTACCATTCATCTAAGTATATTTAAATATACGTTATAACAGCATAAAATAGATGAAAATGAAGATGAAAATAAAGAAAGAAAAAAACAAAAAAAAAGAAGATGAATAACATGGGTACATGAAAATGAATTTAGAAAAAAACAAAATAAAAAAAAAAAACAAAAAAAATAATAATAATTTTTCTCTCATTTTCATATATGTATAAAAAAAAGTTCACCTTTTATATTATTATTGTTCGGTTCGTGGTTCGTCGTCATTTTCATCGTCGTTGTTGTTGTTGTCGTCGTAGTTTCACATATGGTGTTGTATTTATACATATATATGTAAAAACAAAAATATAAAATCATCAAAAAAAAAAATCTACTTATTTTGCATGTAAATGTGCAGACAAATTTTTTTCTTTTTTCCAATTATATATAACAAAAAAACAAAAAAAAAATACCTTTGAATTTGTTTTTTTTTTTTTTTTCGTTAAAAAATCTGTAATAAATTAAATTTTTTTTTCTGTTTGTTTTATATATAACTTACATATGTATATATTTATACACAAAATGAATGGATAAATTATATAATATCTATAGAAAATATTATATTTACATAATTTACATACTATATACATAGATATAGTATTATTTTAATTTTACATTAATATCTGAGTATATATATATATATATATATATGTACATATATATATAGGCATGTAAATATTTAATATGTATATAAAATAAGTTAAAGTACAATTTTATATTATACAAATTATTTTCACATAGTTAGCGGTACACAAACACATATGTATATATATATGTATATATATGTTTTTTATAAAGGATCCTGGACCATAAACAATTATGCATAAATGTATGTATTTTTTATTATTTGATGTATTTTTAAACTCATCTAATATACATATGTATGTATATTGACAGCCTAATTTGTTATATATTATATAGGGCTTAGTAATAAAATGTAGTCGAATTCGATTACTATATGCAAAGATTATATAACAATATCTATTATATAATATATATTGATAATAACTAATAACAAATAATTTTACATATATATATATATATATATATATATATATATATATATATGTATATATATTTAAATATAAATAATCAATATAAGTGTACACAATATGAATAATAAATAAATAAATATGGTTATAATTAATTATAATATTTTATCCAATACATAGTATATAATATATATACTCCAGTATAAAAATGATATATATACATATATAGATATCGCTATATATGTATGTTTAAAAAAAATAAAAAATATACTTCATTAATGTAATATTCATATATATAGTATATACATAACATAACAAACACTTTAAAGTAAAAAATTAAGTGATATAGAGTAAATTGTAGAATAGTAGTGATACTTCATGTAAAACTATAGTGAAATCATCTTTTAACAAGGCCATTAAATGAAAAAAAAAACTATATGAATAGCTATAATACATACCAGTGCAGTTACCTCATTTAGTTTATAAAAGAAATAATTTAAGGAACAAGAAAAACAGCCTAGAATACAAAATATGACGACCATTTAAATGATAATCATCATTTAAAATAAAAATAATCATTTAAATTGTACAAATGTAATGTAATATATATATATATATGTACCTAATATATTTTATATAAATGTACTACAAATATAAAAAACGTTTAATTTTTCAATTATCTCGGCAATTTAATCAAATACAAGAACCAAATTAAGGATGTAAAAAATATAGATTACAACAATCAAAAATAATTTTTGGTATCATGTAAATGTAAATGTATCAATGTAAAGATCCTCCCATTTAACAAAATAAACGGGAGGCAAAATTAAAAATATTTAATTGATTTAAAAGCATTACCTATATAAACAAATTCGAAATCTTCGTGAATATATACATATATGCCTTATCATCATGTACTTATTCATCGATTTCACTATAGTTTTACATGAAATGTCACTACTATTCTACAATTTACCCTATATATCACTTAAATTTTACATACATATATAGAAAATAATTTGCTTAATGTTTAGCGATTTACAAAATATAAATTTGTAATATCCTCACTAAACAAAAATCTATACTTTAATAAGTAATTCAATTAAAGAGGACGAAGTGAAAATCAAACACAATAATTAAATAAATTCACTCAAATTACATATTGAGGACACTCAATTAAATAAAAGATACACATTTAGGAAAAAAATTACAGAACAATTGTTCGCCCCCTTGCATTACATTCGAATTCGTATTAAAAAATAAATGAGGAATTAGAAGACCACAAAAGTTATGGCCAAAAAAAAAGAAATTTTAAGACGCAGCGTTAAAATATGAACATCAGAAGTCAAATTATATTTTTTGTTTTGTTTTTGGTCCGATCCATTGAAACAATTCGACTAAAAATAGAGAATGATACCTATAAGTATATTCCACTATATGGAGTGAAAACAGGAAAAAAATTTTTTTATTTTTTAATAATTCGTATGTGTAATGAAAAAAAAATTGAAAAGAAATATAATTTCGGAAGTCAATATTTAAGTCAATATAATATGAAGGAAAAGGGAATGGATTACAAAAATTTACAAATCTATTCCTATATATTAGTTAGATTACACTATAACTTGTACTTAGATACATTATGTTTACAAAATACTTTGGCTTTTTTTTTTGAATAACTATAGGGCATATCGTCGGTGTGTGGGCAAAAGGGATCAAACGCCATTGAAAAGTGATTGTGATACTTTGTTCATCAGTTGTACTTCGCTATATTCTAGTTACAAAACATGCCTTTTTTTAAATAATTTTTTTTTTTTTGACAAGATTTGTATTTGGAGCATTTTGAGACCTAATAAGCTTAAAATATTACAAATTTGCATAAATGGCGTTTGGTCACTTTGCCCAAAGACCGACGATAATTCATATATATATGTTCAAATGATCTTTTGATTCTTAATATTTAAACTGATTCTTGTATACTATACTGATATTAATATTTCTAAATATCGTCGTAAAATCAAAAAAAAAAAAAAAAAATTACGTAAATTAAATTCAAATATATTTTTCGATGTGAAAAAAAAAAAAAAATATGAAATTAACATTTTAGTACAACACAGTACATATTAATCATATACATATACCTAAAATACAAGCCGTCTTATCATCGATTTTTGTTTTCTATATACGATACATTCAAATGTAAGGAATATTATAAGAACATCCTAAAAATTCAATTATTTTATTTATAATTAGATTGACTTTTTTTTTTTTAGTGCACATAAATGTAACAAAAAAATTAAATAGCCTTTCCTTTTCAGTCGTGGCTGTATATGTAGTGAGGGGGAATTACTCTTACGACGTGTGTGGGATTCGAACCCACACTCTCTCGGTCTTTACAGCGTATGTTATACGCTCTTAACCACTAGGTCACCGAGGCCGCCAGATTGACTTTTTTTTAGTTTTTTTTTTTTGATTTATTATTTTCAAGTAAGCTATTAATTTATATTTAATATGTATTTGGCTGTATATATAGGCTATATATTATAATATGTCTGTATATTTATATTATATTGTATGTATATGATTATAAAAAAAACAAAAATACTTAATTAAATATACATTAGGGGTATTCACGTAAAAGTGCATCGCAAGAGAAATTTTCTACTTTACGTGAACGATCCAATATACAGAATATAAAATTCAAAGTAAAAAAAATAACAGATGAGATGACAGAATATGTTGACTGGTTTAGAGAAATGTTTATTGGTATATCTTTGCAGAAATGTTGATTCGTATGTATTTTTAAAAAATGCTAGTTGGTTATATTGTATTATATTATTTAAATAAATATTTATATTTTCCACTTTGAAAAATAAAATATTTATAAGTTTTAAATTTTGATTTTGGAAAAATAAATAATAAAATTGAAAAAAAAAAATCCCAAAAAAAAAAAATGTTTAAAATATTTTTATATATAGATTATTTAGTCGAATGTGGTTATTTTTATTTGATGCACTACCAATAAAAATTCCAAAACCGAAATCCAAATAGATTCTTTTCAAAACAAAAAATATAAAATAGGGTTAAGGTAAAGATATTTTAGTCTATATAGGAAAAATATGCACCGATCCTCTCTCGTGTTTTTTTTTTCTATACATGAAACAAGAAAAATATTTATGTTAAAAATTTCCTCAAATCTTCTGATCCTCCGATACAAGACTAGTTTGCAGTTTTACGTGAAGACACCTCTCCCTCCCCCTATTAACTTATATGTTGTATACTTAACTTAAGTTAATTAACTTTTTTAACACTGAGTTTTTTTTAATTTTTAATTTTTGACTTTCATTTCATTTCATTATCATTTTAAAAAATTTAAATTTTTTTAAAACATACAAAAACAAAAATTAATTAAAAATAATTTGGTTAAAAATGAAATAAATGATATTTTAAATATTTACTTAATAACGGGATAAAATTCTTTTAAATTATATGTATATAAAATTTTATATTTATATACGAACTATCATTTAATAAATAAAAAAAAAAAAAACAAAAAAGAAAATTTAAATTTTCATTTTGGACCAATTAAAAACTTTGTAGAACAAAGAAAAAATAAATATTTTCTTATACATAATATAAAAAAAATATATATGTTTATATATATATATAAATTGTATACATAAAAACTTCTTTTTTTTTTTTTACTTCAAAATATCTCTAATTACATATATATGTGTATATATAAGTATATTTATATTATAATAAATACATTTATTTAATTTTTCTCTTTTTTCATTTACTTTTTTTTATTTTTTGTTTTGCTTCTTATTTTTTTTCGTTTTTTTGTTTTTTAATAATCAAAGAATAAGGAGTAAATGTAGTTTTCATATATGTATTTATATTAACAAATTTTACATATATATAATATAAATATAACACTAAGAAAATAATATAATGTTATAAAGTACAGTATGTATATAGAATGAGATAGAAAATATTATAAGAAAGAATCCTATAATCCTTTTCAATTTTATGCACTATCCTTTCTGTTTGTTTATTTTAGATCTTTTTCTCATTTTCTTATTCTTTATCATTGCGCGTTATTTTTATATTTCATTCATTCATTCATTCCTATTTTTCATCAACATCATTTTATCATTATACTGTCCTGATAATCATCATTATCATTAATATCATATCTGAGTTAAAAAAAAAAAATTAAAAAACAAAAAAAATCTTTTCATTTCTATGTTAAAAAGTGAATAGTGCTTTCCGCCGTGCCGCCCATATCAATTTTTCAGAATTTCACATATAACATTATATATTACATTATATATAGTACATATATAATAAATATATATACTTTTATATAAATATAACATGTATATATATATAAACATGTATAATAATTATTTATAAATATATTATATTAAAATTTATATTTATTGTGTAACTATAAGTAATAGTGTTAAATATGATGCTGTCTGCCTGTTAGCGATTTTACTTTGCTTAAAAAAAATATTTTTTTATTACACAGAATGGTAACAAAAAAAAAAAAAAAGAAAGTATACAATATTATGAATTTACTAACATCAACAACAACAACAACAACAACAGCAACAAAAATAACATTATAAACATTTTCAAATCAAAACAGTAGTAACTTGCTAGCAAAGCAAGTAAACGCAACATTTTTAGTAATAACATAAAACAAAATATATATGTATATATATATAATAACCGTAGATAAATGTAAAAAGAAATAAACAAAAAAAAAACGATAAAGATAAAAGGAAGCTCCCTCTATTCTCCCCCTTGGCACACTGTTTTTATCCTTTCTAAAAAAAAAAAAAAAGAAAACGAAGAAAAAACAAAGATAGAAACACCAAGAATTAAAAAAAAAAAAAAATACACACCAGTACAATCCATATCAGGAGTGGACAAAGAGAGAATGAAAATATAAGAGAAAGAAAAGGGGAGAAGAAACAAGAAAAAAAATTTGCTTTTTGTTTTTTTGTAAAAAAAGAGAGAAAAGGAAAGCAAAACAAATAGTAAATATACATTATATATATATATATATATATATATATATATATATAATATACACTTATATTAAGTATGAAAATGACGATAAAAATGAAAAAAATAAAACATATTACAACAAACAACAACAATAACAACAAACAAATAAACAAACAAACAAAGATGAGGATGTGAGGAAAATTGGAAAATTAAAATGAGAAAAATCGTGAAATATAATTGGTTAACACAGATTTTTACAGGGAACAAAAAAAAAAAACGAAAATAAATAAATAAAAACAACAACAACTAATACATATTTAAGATGAAAATTTTCTTCGTGTTTTTGTTTTCTTGAAAAAAAAAAAATTTTTTTTTCTGTAACTTTGTCGTTTGTACTTTATTTCATTTTGTTTTTTTTATGTTTTTTTCTTTCTTTTTTTTTGTTCATTTTTCTTATTTTACGGTTTTGTTTCCTTTTTATTTTTTTGCCTTTGCCTTTTAAGGAATATAAAATGAAAATTAATTTATGTAGGATACACTTTTTATTTTATATATAATATAATACTTAGAATATGTAAATACATAAAATATAATAATATATGTATATATATATATATATTTTTGTATATTAAAGTATTGTTTTGAATAAAAAAAAAAATGGGTAAAGAGCATTGACAAATAATATTGTAGCAGACATACATATTATATTATATTTATAATAATACAGTTAAGACCATTTTATTACAAACAAAGCAAACACATTTTTCCCAATACATATTTTTTACAAATATAACAATTTTCTTTTGTTTTTCTCTTTTTAAAGAAAACAATTTTTGGTTTTTTTTTACTACACAATTTAAATCGTTTAGTGAAAGAAAATGTGTAACAAAACCTAAGCCTAGCCTAATCACAATATAATATTGCCTAATATTTGGGTCCAATGCCAAAATTGTCAATCTTTCAGGCGAATTAATGTATCTTAAATTTAAACATCTCAGGTCAGACCATTATATACATACAACATTGTAAATTTAATGAAAAAATCAAAAACAAAACAATGAAAAACGAAAATGTTTAAAAAAAATAAACATTAAAAAAGCAAAAAAAAAAAAATAAGAATAAACCTAACACTTAAATCAAGAATTCAATGTTATATTGTATTCGGATATGAAACTTTTTGAACTATAAAATATTAGTGTATTTAATACACGTTTATAACGACATTTTACTTTGAATCTTCTATTGAATTTTTGTTTTTCCTACTTCACTTCCAACTAGAGGATCATAATGGAACTCCACAAAGATTCTATATCGTACTCTGTTGTATGGGACGACAATTCCTTAATTTCCGCCAAAATGTGTTAGGTATAGTAAGTTTTATGCGGTTCTTATAATGTCTTCTTCAACTGTTCCGCTTACAGTAAGGATACTATACCAAGGTATAGCTGATGCTTGTGACATCCTTCATATATTTGAGTTTTTTTTTACTACTAATGAATTAATATTATTTTTGAGTTACTTATCGTATGCGCAGAGGAACGTACGTTTTGTAATTCAACTCAGGGTGATAAATCAAATAAGAAAATTTGTCAGCTGCTCTCGTACAAATTTAAAAAATTTTCTCAGTGTTAATGCAAATACAAATGCATAAAAAATGACATTGCTTTATTTTATAAAATTTAAAAAAAACATTTGGCTGTGTACCGTAAAAAAATAAAAAAAAAATAAAATAATAAAAAATGAACAAGAAAAGCAAAAGTTATGAGCACTGCTGTTTAAAATTTTTTTTGAAATTGAAATTTGCATTGATTCTTGCTTAAATCGAAATTATAGTGCCAAAATGTTAAAACTTATAATGAGAATGTAAAAAATTTTGCATTTGCACCGGAGGACAATTTTACAGTTGCGAAATCCGACCCCCAACAGAATTCAATCCTGAGCAAGAATAAATTTTACTTTTTCATATTTATATTTCGTCTCAATTGTAAGGTACAACAAAACGTACATCGTTGCAAAAATTATTACTTATAATTATGATCATATTTTTTTTTTAAATAGAATGTACAAAATATAAGAAACGATCAAATTAAATATTAAAAAACAAGGAGTGCAACAGAAGCTCATCTCTACCTTGAAGAGTTAGTTATCAAGATAACGTAATACAGCTTAAGGAAATTAATTTGTCATGCGCACGTCCCGTTTGTTGAACCATATACCATCACATGTGTTCGCTAAAGTTGATAATTCATAAGTGTACGATTTACTGAAGTTTAAGAAGAACATTAACATCTTTTTTCAAAATATCCCTCCAAATCTCCTTCCCACATCCCTATCCACAAAACCAAACTGTATACACATTAGTATTAAAGGTTTCATCTTAAAGTTTGGTTTTAAAGGGGGCTTTCGAGTTTTCCACTAACCCTCGTAAATAAAAACAAAAAAAAGCATATGTACCTAACATATATGCTTAATTATTGAAATATAATAATTCTACTTTAAATTTACAAAATTACTATAAAATTAATTTACATTTATATAAAATAAGTTTTAAGAGAGAGCTTTCAATTTAAGTGTTTGACTGTGATAGATATATTTATATATATATATATATATTATAATATATAATATAAATATTTTTTTTTTTTTATATATAAAAAAAACTTGATATGCTTATTTAAATTATCCTTTAAATATATTTTTTTTTTTTTAATTGCAAAAAAAGCTTTCCTTTTGTACAACACTGTATTTATGAAATATTATGTATCTATTATGTATATACATATATATATATATATAATTGTTAAGATAAAAATGAGAATTTTCTTAATTAGTTTTTTGTTTTATTTATTTTCTTTCTTCTGTTTTTTTATTATTGTTGTTATTGTTGTTAATGTAAGTGTAACTTTGTTCTTCTGTTATTATTTATTTTAGGAAATATATAATATATATATATGTATAAATATCTATATATGATATTTTATGTTTATTTACATTATGTATCTATATATATATATATATATATATATATAGTATCTTATATTTTAGTAATTTTTATTTGTGTGTTAATTTTTCTTTGGGTGTTAGATTTTTTTTTTTGTTTTTTGTTTTGTTTCGGTTTGTTGTTTTAATCAATTAAAATATACAAGAATATAAAAACAAAAAAAAAAAAATAGAAATAAAAAAATAATATGTAATGAATTTCTAACCAATGAAAAATAAGCAAAAATTTAATTGAAAGGAAAATTTTTAGTAAATAGGAAAATGTATAGTAAGTAACAAAAATTACGAATACTTACATTAATAGTTTTTAAATAAATATGTTTTTATTTTATTTTTTTTTTTTGTTTTTAATTTTGATAAAATAAAGTATAAATAGAAATATATGTATATATATTTATTTTTATTTATATATATATATATATGTATATTAGTTCATAATATACTGAGAATAATTTATTATTTTATAAAGTTTTATTGCATGCTTTTAGGGGCTTAATAATATTATTATTATTAGTAGGATTAATTTATATATACATAAATAAAGGATAAGTATAAAAATTATTTTTTTAAGTATATTTAACAATATTAAGTTAATTAATTTATATTTAAATAATTTATATAAAATGTATTGTAATAAATTGTTATTAATATTGTAATATTAATGACATATAATAATGATATTATTTTAAATTTTTTTTTACTTATTATAAAATTTAAATTTTAAGATTTAATTTAAAAATATGTATAATTAATATGTTGAATTTTAATATAAGTATTCGGTACATATGTATATATAACAAAAAAAAAAAAGAGGGCATTAACGGCGCACGCAAAAATCTGTTGTTCAAACTCTATATACAACAAAAAACAAAAAAAAAAAATACGATATTCAGGTTCGGAAAAATATCCCACATAATAAAATCAAATCGGCTATACATTTTCTTGTTCATTTTCAGAATTGTTATCAGGCTTATAATCCGAATTAATATATCTAGTCATCATATATTTTTTCTTCAGATTCAGGGTTAGACGATTCAAATGAATCGTCATAGTTTCAAAATCGCTATCGTTGTCTTCCATATCACTAGTAGGCTGTTGAAATAATTTCTCTATTTCCTCTTAAAAAAAAACCAATTATTTTTTGTTCAATGTAAATTTATATGGTACCTATACTATGACGACTATTTCAGTCATTAAGTAATTTAAAAAATTTATATCCTTAATTTAATTAGTTAAATAGATATTAAGGAAATGAAAAAAAAGCATTATTAAAATTTTGTTAGTTATTGAAGATATAAAAACTAGGTGAAGAAATTTTGTATGCCGTTTATTCCAAGCTTTTATCTAAAAAAAAATAAATTTTGAAACTTTACGGAACGCATTTTTCCTTTTATCTTACATATGTCTAAATTTTCAATTTAAACTTTGCAGTTTAATATTATAATTTTGAAGCTATATATTCTGCATGTACAAGTACATAAAAGAAGTTCAAAAATTTGTATGACAAATAACAAAAAGCCGAACGTGATCCTGATCTTAATCAAAAATTATTTGAAAATTTACAAAATTGTTTTAAAAATATTTTTTTTTTGTTTTTTGGGTGAATTTAATGATAGAAGATTCGCATTGGTTGCATTTTTTAGATTTTTGAGTTATTATTGTTGATTGCACGACTGATAGACGGGACGGTCGGACAGATATACAGATATATATATATACACATAATTAAATTGATTAAATTTTTAATATTGTTTTATAGGATCCACTTAAATGAAATTTCTTTTATTGAAATTTCTATTCTTTACTGTTATAGGTGCAAGGGTAATTTTAATATGTACTCACCCCTGAAATAGAATAGTTTTTATATGTGGATATAAAAATTTATAATGTGTATAGGTATGTATATATATTAAATCATAATTAATTCGTAAATTATATATATGTAGAATTTTTTTTTAACATAACGTTCTGTATCGTTTACTCATATTATAATTTATTGTATATTAATACATAAATATTATGTATGTGCATAGGATATAGATATATATTTTTTTTTGTAATTTAAATTATTAAAATTAAAACTTAATTTTTCTAATGCTGCCCATACACGGTGAACTAGGTTGTAAACTTGGTACGCAGACAGGTTTTAAAGTATGGTTCTACACACTTATCGAACGATATCATCCAACCATTGTAATTATATACTTTATATTTTTATAATTTTCTCAAATCAAAAAATCTCAATGTTAAAAGGACATTTAAGTTGTACAACTTGCCCATACACGATACAACTCAACCACAAACCAAAGACTTCCGCCCACAAAAATCCAAATTTTTTGACATTCTTCCAACCATCAAAATGGTTTTACAACTTGCCCATACACGATACAATTTATCAAATCCGCGGACTTATTCAACCTGGTGCGCCGTGTATGGGCAGCATAACAATATAATGTCTATATAAATTATAAATATTAGATTCAGATGTTTATTTAAGGCGTTATACTATTTATGTATGTACTATGTATGTATATAATATTTTCTGATTTAACAAATTAGTATTGAAATATATATAAAAAAAAAACATAAATACATATTATCCTTCTATAAAACATTTATATATACATATATATATATATATGTGTACATACAGATATTAAAATATATATACATAAGTATATATGATTTAGAATAAACATAATTTTATATTTATATATTATGTGTTTATAAAATATATAAATTTTAAGAACAAGAACGGTACATTCACAATTTTGCAGTATATGTCCATATATATATATATGTATATAATCATATAATATAATAATTCTATAATATGTTTGTTATTAAGTTTATATAGTTATATTTTCTTTTCATGTTTCATATACATTTTTATTTTTACCCCTTTACTTTCTTTAGAAAGTTCAACATCACACATAAGATTTATACTATATTTAAAGGAAATATATAATATACGTATATAGTACACATCCATATATAAATTATATGTATATTTATACATTATCCATATATATAGGTATGTATGTAGAATATTATTCATGTTAATAATTTATTTTTATTCAAAAAAAAAAAAAAAATTGGTATAATATGTATCTAATATCCATATATGTATATATGTAATGTACATACTATATATTATTATATGCAAGAAAGTATAAATTCATATCATACCGAATATTATACATTTTATAATGTACATATAACGGTATTAAAAAAAAAAAAACAGTACTACACAAAATTATAAAAAACAAAATAAAATGGATATAAAACATACAAATTAACAAACATATATAAATTATATATGAAGTATGAACATATATATATTATGTATGTAGGTAATAATATACATTATACAATATAGAAGTAATATAATACATATATTTATAATATATATGCCCATATATACATAAATATATATAAAAAGAAAAAGAGTAAAGAAAGGGTAAAAAAAACAAAAAAAAGACAAGGCAAAATAAGTTAAAAATATTTTGGTATGAAGATAAGGAAGTAAAACAATAAAGAAAATAAAAAGAAAAAAAAAATAAAGCCACCCTTGATTGAATTTATTTTTCATTAAACAAAACAAAAAATGAAAATTCACTTTTTTTTTTCTTCACCTTAAAAAAAAATACTTTTTTCATTTTTTTTTTTGTCCCGTTAGTTTTCCCATTTCTTAAGTTTTTTATTTATTTGTGTTTTTGTTTTTTTTTCACCGTAAGCTATATGGTATATTTTGTAATATTTGTACAAAAAAAAGGAAATTTTTTTTCATATCGAATATTTTTTTTTTTGCTATTGTATTTTTTTCTTTGTTTTTTGTTCTTTTTACAAATTTTTCATATATACAAAGTGTCTACGGCGTTTAGTAGAAATATTTATTACAAATAAAAAAAAACCTGATGATATGTTTAGGCTGTAAGTGTTTTAAATATATAATTTTATGCATAAAATAAAAAATAAAAAAAAAAAATAGTTAAGTAAATAATTTAAGATTTGAAAATATATTTTTTTATCTCATTTTGTTAACTTTAACTGAAAACATTTTTACTTTAAATGAATATTTTTTTTACATTAGATAAAAACATTTTTACTTTAAATAAAAAATCTATACTTTGCAGTCATTAATATATTATATACCAATGTTATATCAATATTTAATTTATATATTTATAGTATTTACTATTTATATATACCTTTCTGATATTTATGTATATGTGTATATATATGGATACTTATTATGTTATATTCGTATACATATTATATTATGTTTTTTTTTTAATTTAACTTTTATTACATAAAAATGTCTTCATTTAAAGCAAAAAAAAAAACTTCATTTAGAATAAAAATGATTTCACTAAAAGTAAAAATGTCTTCATTTAAAGCAAAATAAAAAAAATTCATTTAAAATTAAAAATGTTTTCATTTAAAGCAAAAAAAAAAAAAAATCATTTAAAATAAAAATGTCTTCACTTAAAGTATAAATATCTTCATTTAGGGTAAGTTAATATGGGATACATGGGATGCTCTGGTTTTAACTATTTTGTATTTTGTAAATAAAAAATTTTTTCATCAAATGTCAAAACAATATACACTTAAACCTACTGGGTACTTTCAAATAAAACTTTCAAAATAAATGTTAAATAATACGTTAATATTATCGAAGAGTACATGAAATGTAACCGGAATAATTTTTGCATCTGGATGCATGCATACCATGTTGACAAAGCAAAAAAAGGAAAACAAATCATTTAAAATAAACATGTTTTCACTTAAAATAAAAATGTCTTCACTTAAAGTAAAAATGTCTTCAGTTAAAGTAAAAAAAGGTATTAATTAATCAATTATTTTTCGAGTTTTAACATAACTTTTTTCAAAATTCATATATATATATTTTTTTCGTATTCTTTAAAATAACAAAATATTTTTAAAAAGAAGAAAATTAATTAAATAAAATCTTATAGTTTTCGTTTAAAGAAATATTTTTTTATTATATTGTATTTATGATGCGTTTTGAACTTAGTTCATTATTAAGATGTAGATATTATATTAAAGGTATATATATGTATATGAATAAAAGTTATATACAAGTTTTGGTATTTTTATTTATTTACAAAATCTATCGGTTGATCCTATCTTACACAGTTTGGTACTTCAATACAATTTGTTTTTCCTTCCCCCTTCTATATAAGAAATAAGGGGCATTCACTAATCAATAATTTCACTAAGCCACTAATTGATTTGTTCGACTGCGTGATGATTGAGACGTAAATATTTCTTAACCACTAGGTGACCATATATTGACTGAATTCTAATTGGTGAATACCGAAATGTAATTAGTATATTATATGATAGAAATGTATTGTCATCTCTTTTTATATAAAATTGTTTTTTTTTTTTTTTAATCATTCGACAGTCATTGGACACTCTGTTTTTAATATCTACTTATTACTTTTTTTCTAATTTTACTTATATTTTTATTTGTTATTTTTTTTTTTGTTTTTTATTTTTTTATATTTTAAAAAGATACAAAATACATTTTATTTTTTAATGGAATGAGTAAGTACTGCATGTACTCGTTTCTAATATATATAAGTTGGTGTGTGTGTGTGACATAAATTGTAAAAAAAAAAAAAAATTCTGTGAAAATAATTTGAAAAAAAAAAAAATAACAATATATTGATCAGTTATAGATATTTTGCTTTTTTAGTGAATGAAATTATTAATAAAATTGTATACCTAATTAAAAAAAATATATATATAAGTATACAATAAATATAGATACATATATACATACATTATAGGTAATATTAATCGATAACTACTTAATTATATTTTCTTTTATATATAATTAAAAACAAATTTAATTGATTGGTTTCTTTTTTAATTCAAAAATTAAAAATTGAAATTAAATTCAAAATCAAATATATTATGATTATCTATGGAGTAATGGAGTTTGGCTGTGCGCAAAATCACCTAAAAATTAAAAATGAAAAATGACCCAAAAAAACTGTAAAAAAAATTTTTTTTGGGCGAATTTTCATTATGAAAAAATTAAAAATAACTCAACTCAATATCTGACCAATGGTGCAGTGCGTAAGTCACCAGTCTTTCAGATGAAAGGTTTCGGAAATAAAGTCCAATTCCTTTATTTTTGGAATTAATGGCTGTGGTCTTTAATTCCTTTTGAAAAAAGAATTAAAGCCCACGGGTCTTAATGCCACTAGATTGTGGGCTTTCAATCCATTTCGAAAAAAAATTAAAGCCCACTGAATATAAAGATTACACTCATGAGTCTGTATTTCATTTAACTGAATTATATTTTTAATTTTTATTTTTGATTTCATTTTAATTCCGCGGGCATTCATTCTGTCAATGCACAAATTTTTAGAAATGAATATAAATTTTATATTTATTTAGATATTGATTTCATGATATTTGTTATTTAAAAATATCCGCCTGGATGAAGCTTTTTTTTTTTTTTTTTAAATTTAATTCTAGAATACCTATACTTTTTGGCTACATTTTCCCACATACAATCTTCACATTTATTTCAACAGCAATAACACGAATAATGTTTGTCTTAAAGTCATTAAATGTTGGTTGGTTTATTAGAGTAAACCAATGATTTAAAATAATCTTAAAGAAAAAAAATTCTAATGGAGTAATATCGTATGCGATCTTGCTGGGTTTATATCAACATTTCTGGAGATTATACACGGTCATTAAACTTTTACCTTAATAAATTAATTGTGTCATGAGATGTATGTGGCATGTTGCACCATTTTGTTGAAATCACATATTATTGAAATTGAAATCAACTAATTCATGTCACAAAAAATCAGTAAATATGTTTCTGTAGGGTTCTCCGCAACGTTTAATTGATTGTTCTCGATTTTCATACCATATACTTTGTTTAAAAGCATCGATGTTTTGCACCAGTATGTTTACATTTTTGATATGGATTGGATTTTTAACATCACAAAAATGCTGCCATTTGTCATAATAATGTCAACATATGTAAAGGGTTTTCCAATTTGAGTGATATGATTTCTAAGTGACGTTTCGGTCATTTGTAGTATGTCATGATCTGTGGTTTTTGGTCTGGTGAAATCAATTTTATCTGATGGAATGTAATTGTATCGATTGTACTTCACATTAAATAAAAAACATTTCAATTTCCTTAACAATTAGTGTGTTTTTTTTTGAAAAGAAATCATATCACTCAAATTGGAAAACCCTATATATATATACAAAGGTTTTATTTTGAATATAAAGATGAAATTTGTAGTAAAGTAGAAAAATATTTATAGTAGAACACTAATCGCTTCTTACTTAAAAAGGCTAATGACTTCTTCTTGAAACTTACTTAAAAAACAGTAGAAGCTATATTTTTGGAATTATGAACTTAAGGTTAAGTTTTTTTTAATTTAATTAATTTTGAACAAAAAAAAATACCTTATAGGTGGAAAATATCGGGGTGAAAATTTTTAAAATAAAAACTCCATTTTGTTAAAAACTTTTACTTTATTTTTTGGTACATGTAGATACCAATATATTGTATGCAAAAGAATATAATATAAATATATATATTATATATATAATATATATATATATATTTATATTATATTCTTATATATATATGTGTATATATATATGTATATGTATATGTATATTTATTATCTTATATTAAGAGAATAGAAAAAAAAGTGGAAACAATTTATAATAAAAGAAAAATCAACTAAATTAAAAAGTGAAAATAAAAAAAAAACACAATATTTTTTTTTATTTTAAAATTTTAAATAATTGTACATGGATATGTATATATTATGTATATATAGGTAAATTAAATACATATAAAACAATTGAGAAAATTTTGTTTTGTATTATCAATCAATTTTGTTATTTTTTATTCAAATTTTCTCAAAAAAAAAAAACAAAAGTAAAAATTATTTATTTACCTTAATTTTTTTACTTATTTATTTATTTATTTATTTTTTTATGTTAACAACCCGTTTCTTTTTAATGTTTTATTGGTTATATTTAAAAAAAAATAATTACGAACTTTATTATAAAAATATATAAATAATTGCAAATATTCATATAAATATAGAATTAATTGCAAAGTATTTTAAGAATTATTTCGCAGGTTTCACCCCCATTATATTGGCTGAAGGAAGTGGTGCGTTTAGTTTAGTCAGTAAGAATCTGATACTACCAAGGCCGAATTCTTGATATCTTTGAAAGTTTCCCACATCTCTTAGGAAAAAAAACAAACCAAAAAAACATATGAAACATAGAATTTTCCGTAAAGAAAAAACAGAGCCTCGCCTCGGTGATCCAGTAGGTAAGAACGTATGCTTTTTATACTTACTCAATGTTTACGTTTGAAAACACTGAGGAAATGAGACATCGAATCTTCGTATGAATAAATTCTGCTTTACGATATTCTTGGAAAGGAAAATAAGTAATTTTGTTAATTTTAAGGTCACTCACCTATCCTATATAAAATACAAATATTACACCTTACTTAAAAAAAAGTTAAATGTGTAATAGACTCTCTTAAATTTCTCATATATTATAGTATTAGAAAGAAACAGAAAGACAAATTTAAGACGGGACATACAAATATGACAAAAATGACAAGCTTTGACAAAATTTACTTATTAAAATTTGATTAATTTTTGAAAAATATTTAAATCAGGAGCGATGACTTAAATGGACTTAAAGTTCTATTGAATTTATGACCATTTTTAAATAGACTTAAGTTCCATTAAAATTCTGACCACTTTGTATGTTGATAGCTAAATCTCAAATAAAATGGCCATAAGTTCCGCGTATATTTTTTTTTTTTTTGGAAATTATATCACAAATAAAATGGCCATAGTTTTTCAGTTTTCTAATATTTATATATATAAAAAAAAAAAATAATTAGGGAGGATTTTAAGATTTGCGGTTGTAAAATCAAGGTTATACCCTTTTTTTTTTATTTAAAAATTAGTTTTCCAAGAGAGAAAAAGTATATATTATATAAAAAAAAAAAAAGAAATAAAGTAAATTATTAAATAAAATAAATTAGAAAAGGATAATGTTTATCAATGTGTTTATTGGGTTTTTTTCCATTATTTTTCTTATTGTAACCAACACATACACACACACATATTTTAAAATGAATTAAATTCTTAGTCCCCAAAATTAAAGGATATCTAGCTATCTCCACTTTTTTTTTTTCATTTAAGTTTTGTTTTTTTCTGTTTTTCCTAATATTCAAATATATTTTCATTTAAAATTATTTTTTTTTTCCCCTTTTTTTTTGTGATTTGCAAAGATGTTTTGTTTCGCGTACGACGTTTTTTTTTTATTTTTTGCAAAGGAAAACCAAAAGAAAAATTACGAAGAGAAAATGGAATAAAAGACAAAATGCGAAAATAAAAAAATAATTTCTTTTTTTTTGCTTTAATGATTTTTTGTCTCATTTTAACTTATGCAAATTTTTTTTTTTTGTTATTCTTATAGACACGCTATAAAAAAGAAAAACAAGAAAAAATAAAAGGGAAATCATCCTTTTTTTTTACTCCCAGAAGTAAAAAGGAGAAAATAAATGCAAGGAAACAACAATAAAATGTCAAGAAGTTGGAAAAAAAAAACAAAAAAATAAAAAATGAAAATTTAAATTTGTTTTTTATTTTTTTTTTCTTTTGGATACTTTTTACCATTATACACTTTAGTGTGTGTGTGCATATATTTAAAGAAAGTATAAAAAATTTAATATTATAAAATTTTTTATTATTCGTTAACAAAAGAAAATGGGATTACCAAATGTAAATATAACATTTTAATCTTTTATAAAATCTTTATTAACTGAGATGATGTCTATCAGATATGCACAAATATCTTAAGGACATAAAAATAAAAACATAATTGTATAGGTATACCTGAACATTACATTAGTTTTGTTTATAAATCAATGCACAAAACTGCTCCAACAAAATTTTTCTCATTTTTTTATATTGCACCTATACAGATTGAAAACAGCTAGTTGATATTGTTCGTAAAATTTTATAAAAGATGGGATTGATAAGATTGATATAGTTGGAAATAATGTAAGATTGAGAGTTGGAAATAATACAATGGTTAGGTTAGCTTTTAGGATGGTTGAAGTTTGATAACAGGGGAGCGTGTCATATACCTGTATTTTATTTGCCCGTAGTATCATTCGTCTGTATTTCTTGATCATTTGACTGTATTTCATTCTAAATTAGGAGAGACTTTAGTGTTGCATTGAAAAGCAGGGCTTTACACTTTTTCCAGAATATTTATATATATATATGTGAGAATCTGAATTAAGAGGGACTTTAGTTAATTCACGCTTTTTACAGGATATTTATATAATATATTTTTGTATAATATGAAATACAGGCAAATGAAATACAGTCAAAATGAATAGTAACTAGGCTTGAGATAGTAACCCGATAACAGCTATTAATCCAAAATAAAATTTGAGAACAGTTTAACATTAACGATAACAATAGAAAAAATAAAATGTATAGAATTTAATTAAACTCTGTAAACATGGAAAAATATTAAATCTTTTAAAACTGATGATCTATAAAATATTCTACATTCTAATATGTTAAAGATTGTACTATCGATTGTTACTTTTTTTTTGTTGACTTTATTGCGTATAAGTAGTTATAATAATAAGTATATTCTTTTAACAATCGTATATACATAACACAGAAGATGTAAATTCTGAAATTAAACAATGAAGTTATAGTTAATCTTTTTAAATGTATACGGTAGGTAAGCCTAATCTCTTTATTTTTAAATTCATTATATTGGTGTAATCAAGAAGGAAAAACGAAGAAAAAGTATATGCGAAGTATAAAAGAAGAAAAAAAAAAAGATGTAAAGTAAAATCAAAAAAATGAATTGAAGAAAAAGAAAAATTTCTAAGAAGTAAAAGAAGAAGAGGTATAGAATAACATAGTAAAGGGGAGAAGAAATATAAATTTTACTGTTTTTTAATTTTTTATTCTCATTTGTTTTTTTTTTTTCATTTAATATTATTTTATTTAAACCTAACCATATATTCATCCTTTTTTAAATAGATATAAAATGTTTTTTTTTGTTATTTGTATGGGTGTAAGCTATTTTAATGTGAATGTGTATGTATATTTTTGTAAGATGTGTAGGGTTTTTGGTATTTTTTTTTTTCTATTTTATTTTTTTTTGTTTATAACGTATAAGATAATAAGTATCTAAAGATATATTTTATAAATTTACATATATATATATATATGTATATACATATATAAAAAAAAATAATATGAACATATAAGTTATATTATGCATATAACTCCATCCATATTATAAATTGATTGGCATATCATTGAGAATAAATAAGAAAGAAAGAATGAAAAAAAAGAACAAAAAACTGGATATAAAAAGGGACAAACAAAAAAAAAGAAAATTAAAGAAGTAAAGAAAAGTAAAGACAATTTATAAAAAGAAAAATATATAGGAATGTGTCTTTATAATACTTGTATTATTCTTTATATTTCCTTTTTTTTTTTTATATACATATATATATAATTTTCAACAAAAAAATAAAAATTAAATATATCTATATGTACTTATTTTTTTTTTTATAATATTTTACATATATATATATGTATATATGTACATAATTTTTCATTGTGGCATTTTACATACACACTCAATCAAATATTTTTTGCATGTGCAGATTTCTAAGAAAAAACAAACAAACAAAAAAAAAAAAAATTAAAAATTCTTTAAAGCCCATATTTTACACGATAATATTTAAAAAAAAAAAAAAAAATTACAAAGGTAAAATTGTAAATGTCTTTCATTTCTGCGACTTTATCGTATGCCACACATATAGTAAAATATTATTATTGTATATACAATAAAATATTTACGGCCGAATACTTTGACAATACGCGGTTATACTATTTAATGTGAATTTGTATATACATACATATATAAATTATTTGACAAATTATTTTTTTTTTTAATTATATGCTCGTAGATACGGCTTACAATTAGGTATGGTAAATCTCGTCTAACAATGTTATATTTTCTTAAAATCCTGTCATTTTTTTTTTTGTAAATTTTATAAAAAGAGAAAAAAATATTTTTAATATCTTAATTGGTTTTTATTTTTTTTAAATTTGTAGAAAAAAACTGCGAAAAAAAAAATTTCTTTTAGTACAGAAAAGCTGATATGCTGTCGATAACTAAATTGATAATATTAACATTATATATGCGCCATCTATTATAGCATTTTATATCATATAGGTATAATTTAAATATATTGTAACATTTTTTTAAGTTTAAAATTTACATATTTTTTTTTGAAATGGTTATGTTTTAATTGATTGCATATATAATAATAAAATAATTCCAAAATTATATAATTTAATTCCCATATAACCAAAAAAAAAAAAAAAGGATATTAAACATAGAATATAGAATTTGAGAGACGCACCGAGTTTAAAACACAATTTTGTTTTGTTATATATTTTGTATATGTATTATAATTTATTATATTATGTGTTTTGTTTTACATCATATTTTGATACAATCTCTTATAGTTATTAATGTGTAGCTCCTACGAATTATGGAGTTAAAAAATTCCAATTCTTATACATTAAATCATTTAAATACATATATCTCTTTGCTTTTAATATTTACATATATTATATTTATAAAATACACTTAATATGTAAAATACATAATATATATTGGTATATTTATATAAATGTATGTTTTTAATTTTTTCTCAGTGTTACTAACGTATGCGCAATTTTTTTTTTTTTTCTTCTTCTTCAAACCCTAGTTCAATAACAACAAAATAATAAAAAAAAAAAAAAATTTGTTCTTCATTTTTCGCAGGTTTTTTTTTTTTTTTAATTTGCATATATATACATATATATATAAATATATATTTATATATTATAATGTGACATGTATGTATATACATATATATAAATTTTTTCTTGTAAAATATACAATTAATATCCTATACATTTACTACACTAATGTTATGTGTATAAAAAAAAGTCGTTGTTTTATTGACTACATATATATATATATATATATATATATATATATTTTTATATCTATATATATACATATAGATTTAAATATATATGTATATGTACATAAAAAAAAAAATATGTACACATATATATAAAAAAATGAAGAAAAAAAAGCGGATATGAAAATGGGGATAAGAAATGATGAACAAAGAAAAAGGGCAAAAAAAAAGAAAAGTATTTTTTTTTTTTTAAGGTGAATCGTTTTTTGCTAAAAACGAATGAAAGGGGAAGACTTATGAAGATGAATGAACAAAGAGAATAGGAGGGTTAAAAGGGAGGGAGAAGGGGTGATGTTGTTGAGTGATTTGTTTCTTTTATAAGACATCTGAGCAAAATAAATGGATAATCGTTAAAAGGACTATTTTCTTTTGTTTAGTTTTTCATTATAAATATATATACTGTTATAAATTTTTTTTTCATTTCATTTTGTTTTTTTTTTTTCCGTATTTTTCGGATTTTTTATTTTAATAAAAATGTACCTATATAGA
This sequence comes from Poecilobothrus nobilitatus, assembly GCA_947095535.1. Lineage (NCBI taxonomy): Eukaryota > Metazoa > Arthropoda > Insecta > Diptera > Dolichopodidae > Poecilobothrus > Poecilobothrus nobilitatus. Next base: position 999,597 of record OX352775.1, read on the forward strand.
AGAAAATAGCTATGAATGTATATACATATATATATATATATATATATATATATACATGTAATTGTGATGTATATTAAAATATGTAATTTTTTTTATTTTTGATTTTTTTTTTTTTTATTATTATAAAATATTGAAAACATTAAATACAGGGTGCCTTACATTTTAAATGTGCTAAAATAATCTATCTAAAAAAAATTTAACGAAATTCGAAAATTCAAATAATAAATAGATCGTATATTATTTAATAATTTTTGATTATAGATATATATATAATTATATAATATCCATTAAAAAAAAAAAAAAAAAGACACAGATGAGATTGACAGTCACTAATTCGCCTATTTCGGAAAGTCAATTGTCAATGTTTTACATACACATATGTATAATAAAAGGATATGACATATCCCATATACAAATTTACGTAATTTTATTTTTATTTTAATTTTTTTTTTTTTTTAAATTCAATTTAACTATGTCGGATTTAACTATATAGACGATTGTAACATTGTACGCAAGTATTATTACTCTTTTTTAAAAAAAGTCAATATAAGTATACATATTTTTTTTAAATTATATTCCGTTTATTTTTAAATTTTCAAATTATTATTCTTACCATAATATTGGTTCTATCTAATTCTTGAGCTATTATCACAAAAAAAAAAATATATATATATATATATATACATATATACATATAGGTATACAATTATTATCTAATTTTAAAATATCGCATAAAATAAAAAATAACTGCGATCATTAAATTCTATTTACATACATATATATATACATACATATATAATATATGTTCTATGTTTTCCTATTATCTCGGTTATGAGTAGGTATATATTAACGACAGAACACAATTTCTTATAAAAGATTTTCTATATTTTATTGTTATAATATATATGTATACATATGTATGTACTAACCGCACAGTATTACAATTATTTTAATACTCATATACATATAGTCATCATAAATTACTTTTGGTCTATAATTACATATATATAGAAACAAAATGCATTTTTAAGAAAAAATTGAGGATTGAGAGGTGAAAGGATTGTAATGGGTAATCATTCGAAAACTACTATTTGACAAAAAAACAAAAATAAAAAGTTTTAATTAACAGAAAAAAAAGTAGGATTTGACGCATAATAATATTAAAAAATGAATAAAAAATTATTGCCTTATGATCATAGAATGTTATAAATTGTAACAGATAAAAATTAAGAAAATATTTTTTAATTAGAAAAAAAAAGGAAAAAAAGAAAAAAAAAAAATTTTTTTTTAAAGTCTAAAGAAAAAAAAACTTTCTACACACAATTCATACATTATTTTTATTATGTAAATATATTGCATATTTATTTAATGATAATACACATATATTTATATGCAATGTACATTTTATAGATACGTATATACATATTTATAGATTTAGTAAAAAAAAAAAAATCAACGAAAAATGAAAAAAAAAAACAAGTTAACCATAACCACATTCATTCCTAATCATATATATTGGGTGGAGGGTGAAAATAATGAAAAAATAAAAAACAAAACACATTAATAAATACAAAAAAAACAAAATCTTTATATCACCCTATCAATTTTTTTTTTATTATCTTATTCTTCTACATTTTCTTGTACAATTTTATTCCCTTTTCTTCCATAAATTTTTTTTTTTTTTTGTTATAAAATTTTTTTTATTTTTACAATCCAAAAAAAAAAAAAATAATATAAAATAAAATAAAACTTATATTTACCACGACCATCCCCTCTTGCTCCCACCTTATGAACCCACCTTTATTTTTTCATTTAATATATTATAAGAAGTATATACCCATATATACATATGTATATTTATATATATATACTTATATATATGAATATATCTGATAAAAAGTTTTCATATCAATAAAGGTATATATAAATTTAGGTATATATGTATATATTTATTTTTCTTACAACCAGCTTTTTTTGTTTTTTGTTTTTTTTAATAGAAAAAACAAAATTTTCTTCCAGACTTAACATTTTTTTTTTGTTCATTTTTTATTTAACTATTGCATAGTTTAGGGTGAAGAAGAGGGGGTTGGGTACTTGGTTCTATTAAATATAGGTAAAAAAAAAAGATTGCGATGATATTGATAGTCACATTCTGATATAGAATTTTTTTTTTTGGTGGTAAAAAATTATATGAATATTAAATATAAAACAAAATATATTATGTATGTACTATATGTTCATCTCTATATTTAAATATATATGTATGGATATGTAATAATAATAAACAACATATAGATTTATATTTTTATACATAATGATTTTATTTCTAACATGATTTTGATTTATGCAATCATAAAGGTAAAATAAAATTAATTTCAATTCTGTTTTAACAATTAATATATATGTATAAAAAAAAAAAATTATATATACATATATTACATATTTTTTTTATATATATATAACTGTTGTATATTAAACATCGATTTGCTTCATTTTATGCCAAATTATTGTATATGTATAGCCTATATTTATAATATTATACATGGATTCCCACCGAATCCCACACACGTCATAAGAGTTATTCTCCCTTACGACATTTACAGCCATGCCTGAAAAGAAAAGGCTGTGTAATTTCCTGTTCACATTTATGTGGCAGAGAGAGAAGTGCAAAAAAACAAATAATTGACTTATCTATATCTTAATTATCCAATGCCAATGGTGTAGTGGTTAAGACACCACCCTTTCATACTAAAGGTCTCGGGGTTCAAACCCCTGCTCGTGCATATTGATTAATAAAAAATAATATAGATTTTTCTTATAATATATTATAATTACTATAATATAATTAAATTAAAAATAAGTACCTATATATGTATAAATTATATAATAAATATCATATTGTAATATATAATAAAATAATAATAAAACATAAGTCTTGTATAAGCTAATGGGTCTATGATACTTTACTGACAAAAAAAATCCCGAACGAAAAAATCCCGAACGAAAAAATCCCGAAAAAAAAAATTCCGAATGAAGTAAAATCTTCAAAAAAAAATCTCGAAAATACCAAAATGCCGAATAATATAAAATCTCGAAAAAAAATATCCCGAAAAAAAATCTTGAATTAAAATTATTTGTTTTTTGAATCCGAATTATAGTGTTTGGTGATTCCAAAAACAAATAATTTTAATTCAAGATTATTGCTTGAAATATTATTTTTATTTTAATTACCTGGTCAATATTTAAATATAAGATAATTTTAATGACGTTTCTTCTAAACAAATAATATGAACCGGGTTGCTATCATATCATCATACTTTTATGTTATATACATTGTTATGTTTGTTTTTTTCAAATGTGCTACTAATTATAACAGAACTTCTATTATTAGACGATAGCTGCTTTTATAAGCTTTCTAAGTACATATATAAAAAATAAGAATATATAGTTTTTTAATATATAGCTATTTTAATTTACCGTTACGCGAAAATCAATTTTTACAAAATATTTAACCTCTTCTATATCTTTCAAATGGTTCAAATTCGAAACTAGAAATTTTGAGCCGAGTTAGATTTTTGGAAAGAAATATGAGTTATTTTAGAAAAACAAAGACAAGACGAGAAAAATTTCATATAAAAATAATGGACAGAAAAAGAAGGAAAGAATAACTTATATTTTCGTAAAAAAAGGATTTGTGTTTTTCGTATGTAGTCTCTTCTATGCAAATATATAACGAAAAGTCCAAAAACAAAAAAAAAGTATATTCTATGCAGAAGAAAACTTGTAAATTTTGATTGAAGAAAAAGCAATTATCATTTTTAAATTCTTTTTATAATTTTTTGATATATTATGTGAGCCTTTAAAATCATTCTGTATAGTTTAAGTTACACATATTTCTGGATACCTTAATTGTAAGTTTCATTTCAACAGTTTTTTTTTTTTTGTTTTTTTAACTTATAAATCAATTTTATGCTTGAAATTAAGCGAATTTCGACTAATTTAAGTAAATACTTATATACATATATAAGTAATTATATATATTAATATTTTCGAAAGTCGATAAATCAACCCTTTAATGATTTTATAGTCAATTCAAAAAAATTTTGTTTTTGGAAAATTAGAATGAAATTTAGGTGCGTAAGCTAATCTAAATAATAGCCTATATTTATAATATTTTTATTTTTCAATGCATTTCACTGCCACATAAATGTGAAGAGAAAATTACACAGCCTTTCCTTTTCAGGCGTGGCTGTAAATGTCGTAAGAGGGAATAACTCTTACGACGTGTGTTGGATTAGAACCCACACTCCCTCGGTGTTTGCAGCGTACTGTATAAGCTCTTACCCACTAGGCCACCGAAGCCCCATATTTTGTAATAGTAGTAATAGTCTTAAGTAAGACTTAGTTGTAGCTAATATGATATCCTCCATATTTTAAAGATGGTTCGTATGCATAACATGTAATCGACCTCCACTTATCTCTTGAAAAATCTTTGTTTGTAAATAACTTGTATTTAATAGAACTTAATAATTAATCGTTAAAAGACTACTGTTGAGGTCACCGGAGGTAACAGAAGTCTATTTCTAAAATTTTTCAAAATAAAACGATACTCAAAAAATTTCATAATATGTATGTATATTTTTAAAAAGAAGATCATATCTTTATCCCATGTCCAGTATATAGATTGATTCGTATAATATTTTAAATATTAAGAAATTATCATGTTTAGAAATAAATAAAAATTTTGCTGTCGGAAATATTATCAAAAATTGACAACCATAACGTTAAATTCAAGAAGAACATCAATACTTTTGTTCTAAGCAATCCTTCTAACATATCTTATAACTTTCCATATTTTCCAATTTCCTTTATTCCTATTTTCCCAATTCCCAAACAGCAAACAGTACATTGTATCATGGGTTCTAAATTCTAATTCAATGTTTGGTTTAAAAGGGATAAGTATGGAATATAAAATTTAAATGTAGAAATTTTCTTTTTTAATCTACAGGTTACGTCCAGGGTACCTATGATGTATATCAATAATGTATAGGGAATGATACAATCAATTTTTTCATATAACTGTTTTATAAAAGGTTTTCTTTTTTTTTCTTTTTTTATAATTATAAATAATTTTAAATACATTTTTCTATATAAATTATAGACATTGTCCAATTTATAAAGGATATATAAATAAAGGAATTATTTTATGATAACATTAGTGTTATTAATATATTATTAAATGTACATATATATATTAATTATTGAAAACTGTATATAATCCACCATATCAAATATAAATATTAAAATTGGCCAATAAATTTTCTTATAATATTTATATAAGAAATAGCTAATATACTTACTGCGTTAGCAGATAAGGGTTTTATTCCATTATATTGGCTAAAGGGGTTTAGTCAGTAAGAATTTGACACTACCAAGGGGACATTACCAATACTTGATGCCTTTGGAAGATTGGGAATCTCCCTTAGGAAAAAAAACATTTATTGTCTGTTATTTAATTTTTTTTTTAAATGTTCAAACAGTTAAGGAATCTATACAGGTTTGAATCTATATGAATAGAGTGAGGTCGATCGTCAATCGTTTCCAGGCATCAGAATTATACTTCAAGAAAAAGCGCCTATATATATTTCCTTGAATTTGTAAAATTATTCCTAAACATTATTTCAAAAATTCAAATTGAAAATAAGATTAAAAATAATTTAAAATCATTAATGGAATAAGAAAGGTTAGTAATGCTTGTCATTGATGTCAATTGAAAAAGGTATCCCTGCGAGTTTTTAAATGATGATAAAATGTTTATTCGGAACTTAAAGTCAACAAAAGCTGAGTGTTATTAATCAATTAAACTTGTACAATAACCGTTAAAAATGTATGTTTTATTGATATTTTAATGAAGTTCATTGAAGGTGACAAAATATACTGTTATTCCGCGTCATTAGACTAATACGCCATTTATTCTCTGAAAAACTTAATACATATATTCTAAGAAAAAAAATAAGAATTTAAATTTCTTAAAGAATAAATAAAAATTTCATTTAATTTTCCAACAAAAAAAATTTCCATCACTATATGCTAACTATATAATATATAGTTTAAAAATATCTATTTGAAAAAAAAAATATTATTTAGTGAAAGATTTTTCTTTTGTATACATATAAATTTACTTTTCTAAATAATAAAGAAAAACGCCATTTTTTATTTGTTTTTTTTTGTTTTTACTTTTTAATTAAAAACCGAACACCAATTAAAATAAAAAGACTGCGCGTTAAATAATGAAAACATAATATCCAAGTAACAAATAAAATGAAAGGATTCAAATTTATATATCTATATATGTATATATAATATATTGTATATAAACATTTTCCTTTTTTTTTTTGTAATTAAAAAAATATCTTTAGATTCTAAAAATCACAACCCACTTAGATATTTATACACATTTATACCTTTTTAAGGATAAATGTTTATATATTATATATATATATATCTATTTATTATATTATATAAGTATAAAAAATTATGTATATATATAAAATATGTACGAGTATATTTATAAAAATTAAGTATTTTATTTAGATATATAATTTGTAGTAATATATATAATATATATATATATATGTATATATATATAATATATATATATATATATATATATATATATATATATATACAGATGTACATTTTAATATAATATTTAGATATTGTATGTACATACATCCATACACATATTTATTTTCTTTCCTATATAAGTATATATGTTTTGTAATTTTAAGATCTTTTCATTTGTTCAATTATTTTTTTTTTTTCTTTATTTTCTAAAAACTTCTCTCATTAAAAATATACAGCATTGTTTAGTTGTTTAGTTGGTTGTTGGGTTGGTTGGTTTGTTGGTTGATTTGATGTTGGTTGGTTTGTTGGTTGATTTGATGTTGGTTGGTTGGTTGGTTAAGAAAAAGAAGAAAAACATTTGTTTTTTTTTATTTGCTTTTGTTTTTCCTATTACAAATTACTAATTTTTTTTTTATTTTTTTTTTAATTAGTCGAATAACCAACCACACCAAAACACATAAGAAAATATAAAATATAAAGTAAAAAAATAATATAGTAAAACATACAATATATATGTATAGAATATAATATATACATATACATATATATATTTATGTAAGTACAAGTAAAATAAAATTCCCAATTTAATTTTCTTTTTTGGTCCCCTTTACTTTTCTATATACTTATAATATGTATAATAAAATATCATCAACTTTTACACAAAGTATAATCACATTTTTTTTTTTTTTTAAATAAATATTCTCTTCTATATTAACCTCACCTCCTCCTTCTTCTTAACCTGCTATATATATATATATTTATATATATAATTTGTTGTTTTTCTTCCCATTATCATTTCTTATTAAGAACAACAAGAAAAACCAAAACAAAAAAAAAGAACAAGAACAATTTTAATTCATTATGATTCTTCTGTTTTTACAAATTATTTTCTAAATATATATATATATAATATATATATACATATAATATATAAGTAAGTATATAAAGCAAAAAATGAAAACAAAAAAAAAAAGAGAGATAAATAGAAAAAAAGAACACGAAGTAATATTAATGAAAGAAAAGAAGAAAGAAAGAGAAAGAGTATTAAATAAATAGATGATAAAAAATTTTTGCACTTTATTTTTTTTTTTTTGCTTTTTTTTTTTTTCTTTTTGTTTTTCCTTTTACTTTTCTGTCACATCCAATATTTTGTCATTAGTGGCGTAAGAAATATAATATGTATATGTATGGATGTCGTGTATGTACCAAAACCCAGAAAAAAAAAAACCTATAGAACCAATCTAGAAATTGTAAAATAATATACATATTATAATACACATTGTATATACAATGTACATACATATGTAAATATAAATATAGATTATACATAAATTTGATTATACACGTTATTATTTATATAATATATATATGTATCAACATATACCTATACATATACGTACATATATGTATATAAAAGAAAAATAAAATCTTTAATTTTCTTTTATAGAAAATTTTAGGATAAAATGAGATAAAAATTAAATATTATGGATAAATTATATTTATATATATGCAAGTAAGTATATATATATAAACATATATACATATATGTAAATATAATATAATGTATATACTTATAGTATTCATATTTTATTTATCCTCATTTTAATTTAAATCACGTGTGTATACCATACATAAAACATACATATTATATCATTTATATATGCATAAAAATATATATTATGTAATAAAAAATTAAAAGAATATAAAAGTTATAAGAGGGTGGTTGTTATTTTTCTATACATTTAATTATATATATATATATATATATATATGTATATCCATATATAAATATTATTAATATGTAAGTTTGTCGTGTATATAACTATGTATAACTTATAATTTGTTTTTTAAATACAAATTTAAGCATCTATATACATATATATATACTTTTATATATTTAATTTTATTTATACCATCTGTATAATATATATAGTATATAATTCAAATATATAATTACAAGAAATTATAAGAGCTATATATTAAAATATTATTTAGAACTTTTAGAAGTCGAAAAGATTTTATAGAAATTATGTATTAGCTTTTTAAGTGATTGGAATATAACTAAGTACATGTACATATATGGGGGTAAATAGCATTTTTATTTATGTATAAATCTTTTTTTGTATCCTTATAACATTTTATTTAAAGTTAATAAAATTTTGTTAAGAATTAGAAGTTTAAAAACAAAAAAAAAATTTAAAAATGACACAATTAAAATTAACGGGGACCTTTCATTGGAAAAATAATTTTAAGCTAGAAAAAAAAAAAAAAAAAAACCAGTAATATTATACATGATGATAGGTTTTATGTAAAGACATAGACTTTATAAATTACATATTTAAATAACATTTTACTTCCATCATATATGTTAGAGCAAACGAACGAATCGAAGATTTTTTATATCTATAGAGAATATTTCAATAATATAAGTATAATTTTCTTCTCAAAGAATATACCTACATATTATATTCCATTTCAGAAGCTGAAGAGGCTGAAGTAATATTTTGGGAAGCGGGCTACAATCGTCTCCCGTGATCGTGACAATCGTTACCTATGCTATTACCGTTACCTATGCTTCTTTATTTTGTTTTTTTTTTTATCTTGCATTATAAAATCTTTCACAGACAAAATCTTGCAAATATTTTTTAAAGGAAAATTGAGATGACCGGTAATAATGCCCCAGGAAATAAAGCCGAAGTGAAAATAAAGCAGAAATTGTGATGTGATGAGAACTCGACCTTATTACTGTTTTGAAAAGGATATATTGCCGAAATTGAAAAGGAAATAAAATCGAATAACAATTCGGGTTTATTGTTTTGGGGCATTATTTTCGGTCACCGCAAAATAATAGATGTGCGTATAATCTTAATTTAAAAATTACAGAATTCCATTCTGAAATTTTTCCTAATTATTGGTTTTAAATACATATTTCAAAAATGTTTAATATTTTTACTATTATTATAGATACAAATTCTAGAAAAGCGGATAACATTGATTTTGCAACCGATTATAAAATCCGAATATTTTCAATAACGATATGTCCAAGTGATGCCAGACTGTTTCAATTGAAAATCTTGGAAATCTTGATATTTTCTAACAGAAATCTTGTAAAAATATTGAAAACATTATTTAAAATCCTTTCATGTTTTTGTTATATTTTAATTAATTTTCAATATAGTTTTTAATCATTTAATTCATTCATTCAATTCATCATTCATTAATAAATAAAACAAAACAAAACTTCAAATTGGAAATTTTTTTCAACAAAATATAAATAAGTATAGATACATTAATAAAACGATAATATAAAATTTATTTAATTGCAACGAAAAATTTTTTTTATTTTCTTAAGGGTGGTGGGAATCTTCCAAAGAGATCAAGAATTGCCCCTTGGTATAATGTCAAATTCTTACTGACTAACGCCACCTTCCCCTTTAGCCAATATAATGAAATGAAACCCTTATCTGCTAACTTAGAATTGTATGTATACATGTACTGTATTTAATAATATACATTAGTAATGTATTAGTAATGTGAAACATATTATATAACACTCTGCACGAGCTAAATAAGCTCTCTTTAAGATATTTGAAATAAATGAAATGAAATGAAATAGAATGCAGAGATATTGAATTTGGAGTGAAACTGTAAGGAAACAATGAATCCACCTAATATTATTATTATTTACTACAGAGTCAGGGCCATCAGTGGATTACAACGTGCAGTACTATATAACACCTTCCTGCATGATTTAACCAAAGATAGCTCCACTGTAGCAGCTATTATTATTATTATTCCTTTTAATTATACGATATACATTATTACGATATGAAATTAACTACTACATATTTTATTTATATGACCTGACCGGGGTTTGAACCCAAAACCCTACGGTTGAAAGACTGGCGATTAACCACTATGCCATGAGTCAGATGGCAAAAGAATAAAATAGAGTGCAATATGAAAGTTATGTTATGCAATATGTGATAGAATAATTTAATTCTAGGTTGGAAAACATTTTATTTTATAAAATAAAATGCTAAATATCAAAAATATTAAAAATATACAAAATAAAAATACATAAAAACATATTGAAGTATTTCGAAATCTTGACAAAATCTTGATGTATGACAAATTAGCACCACAAATCTTGAAAATCAAGATAAATTTTGTAATCTGGGATCACTGAATTTGTCCAATGATATCAATATCAAAAAATAATATTCAAGTTCTTAGAAATTACAGAAATAAACAAAATAATAAATAAGAAAAAAAAATAAATAAGAAATAAAATAAGATAAAAAAAAAATCTGCAATTAGGAGGGATTTTTGAATTGATTACAAAATCAGGGTTGCCCCCTTTTCCAGAGTATTTATATATTTGTTCTGAAAAAAGGGAATACATACTCAGATTTCCTATTCAAGTATAAAATCGCTGCTTAATTATTTTTTACATATAAGTACACATATTTCAATAGAAATCTCTGATATATCCAATGTACATATCAAAACCAAAAGAAAAAATAAAATATTTGAAAAACGGAAATACGATCGATTTGACTTTATTTCCTTTTTAAAGCGGTAATAAAGCCGTTAATTTTTAAAAATTCGCGATTTCGGCATTATTTCCGTATCGGAAGGGAAATAAAGTGGCATTATTTCCGGTTACCGAAAATTGATTATTGCATTGTTTTTAAAGAATGTACGTATGTATATATAAACAAATAGTTAAGAAGGATTTTAAAGTTGGTTTCAAAATTAGGGTTATACACTATTTCCAGAATATTTATATATGCATATATATGTATATGTGAGATCCTGAATTAGGAGGGATTTTTAGAATTGATTACAAAATCTAGATTATACTCTTTTTCACATATTCTGGAAATATGATTAAAATGATGAATGATTAAATTATTATGTAACATGAAATATAAAATGTAAAAAACAAAAAATTAGGAGAGATTTTAGAGTTGGTTTCAAAATCAGGATTTCAATAATTTGTTTATCCTACCTTTTTTAAGTATTTTGTTGTGACAATATGTAACATGCTAGATTTTGTTCTAGAAATTTTGGAAAAAATGTTATTTTGAGAGATTTTCAAAAGTAAGATTTTGTCGCATAAGATTTTGGCGTATAAGATTATGCTACAAATTACAAACCCAATATTTTCTTTGATTCATATATAGGCATATATAGTATATATAAAGTATTAGTACATATATAAGTAGAAGGACCGACTCATCACAAAAATCGTTTAATAAAAGTTCGTTTTATCCTAAAACAAAAAAAAAAAACTTTTTCAAAAAAGTTAATACACTTTTGCAAAAAAAAATGCTCACTTTAATAAAAGATCCTCTCTTACGACTTATTACAAATAGCCAACTCATAAAAAGTGAGTTTAAAATTTGTCATGAAAATTTCTTTTTTTTACAGAAATTTCATGACGATAACATTTAATCGAAAAGGACATTTCAAAAATATTTAAAACGATTTTAGAGTTCTATACAAAAACAGTAGCATTTACAGAAATTGTTTATTGGCGAGGTTTGGGGTTTTTCCCTCCATTGTTTCTAAATGCTTTGTTATTGAAATATAATATGTATGTAAAAAAAATAATTAAGTAAGAGGAATTTTAGGATTAATCAATATTTTAAACAATTACTATACTTTTTATTAAATGGCTTTGTGCGAAATTTTTACTTTTAAATATTAATGTCAAATGTACGAAATTTTTTTTTTGTAAAACTAAGATATTTTTTATACAATATGTATATTTTGAGAAATTGTATAAATAATTAAATAAGTATAGGTATCATATGAAAAATTGACCGTGTATAAAATAATTCGAAAAGCAAATATTTAAAATAAAATAAAATTTGAATAAAGAAATTGCGCAATTTTTAAAATTTAATTTTCTGCTGATTAGGATAACTATTAGATAAGATATATTTTAAGTTTTTTTTCTTTAAAAAAAAAAAAAATGTAAATAAGTTTGTACTCATATAAAATTTCTTCATTTTAACATTAGTTTATAAGGTAGGTAGGTAACTTTATCAGTTCTGATAGTAATAAACTTTATTTATGAACGACCATTTAGTAAACATTGGTTTTAGGGTTCTACTAGAAAATACAAACTTTCAAAATCTCAAATATTTAAATCGAAAACTTTCAAAATTCAAATGCATCAATTAAAATTCTGTGTAAAAGGTGAATAACTTTGATTTTGAATCCACCTCTGAAATCCTTTTAATTTAGAATCTTGAATCTAGATATATGTATTGTAATTGCTTCAATTTGATTTTATTTAAAATTACTAATATTTTATGGTTGGTTGGTATAGGTAGCTGATCTTTGCTGCTCATGGGAGTGACTCGTTTTGTTATCACTTCCTTGACCACAAGGCTTATAATAGGACTATATTGGGTTTTATTTTAGATCCAATTCGGTGCGTTGAAAAACCTTACCATTTCTGAAGGTTGCTTAACCGCTAGATCACTAAGACTGTTGAGTTCATGGCTACCCAGAGTTACTCTTCTGGTCCTAGCCAGCGCTGGTAACTTAACAAGTGAAGTGTATAATGTTTTCTTTCTTATTCTGTTCACCACAACTGCGGCATTATGAATTGAATGGGATAACTAGTCTGGCCTTCCCTTATATTATGGAACATTGTAATTCTATATACATATGTATATTAATTCTTTGTTATTTTAGAAATTGATGAATTCAGGACCATGGTTTGGGGATTACCAATTTAAATTTTTACATTGAAAATTTCTATAATTTTAAAATTTTGTGTTTTTTTTTGGAATTTTGGGATTTTGTAACTTTGAGATTTAAGGATTTTGTGATTTCGAGACGTTCCCATTGTAAACGGTATATACAAGTTCTAAGGATGTATCCATTTACAAAAAAAGTAGATTTAAATTTAGATTTAGAAACTGATGAGTTTAAATTTGAATAAAGGCGAGGAAATTTATTTTATTTTTTTAAAGTAATAAATAATTTTCATCATACGAGTATTGGAATATATATATATATGTATATAAATATTATATAATTGCATAAGAAATCTATCGCTATTAATTTTTGTTTTATTCGTCAATGTAAAAAAATAAATAAAAGTCGTATAGCTGCTATCGTTTTTATTGCGTAATTGTAAAATTGAATTTAAACTAATCATTTTAATTGCAATATCCTACGAGCTTTAACCGCTATTAATTAATATAGCACAATTCTTTCAAGTATTTTTATTTTTACGCTTAATTTTTAAGTAGCGAAATAATAGTTTTAAATTTAAATTATATTTTTTTGATAGTTCTATCTCTAATCTATATTAACATATAAACACAATATTTTAGTTCACAAAAACAACATTGTTCTCTTAAATTAATAAAATACAATTTTAAAACAAAGTAAAATCATGTGGCCACAAATAATTGATACACTTATAAAAACATTAATTATTATTGTTTTAATTATTTTCAACTTAAAATATTTGATAAGAATTAATAAAACTAACGTTATCTTTTATCGAAAGAGTAATTAAACCTATTAATTTTCATGTTATACCATTTATAATTCATCATGACACGCGGAAAGCGAGTTTCGGAAGAAATTAAAAAATTTTATTATTAAAAAACACAAATCTGGAAAGAGTTATATGGTGAAATTGCAAAAGAAATTGAAAAACCTTTATTAACTTTATTGCAAAAGAAAAAAAGGTAATTATGGGCAAAAGAAAAGAAAAAATGCGTACAGAGACAGTGGAGCAGCATATTTTTTAGTAAGTTTGATGTTTGCGTAGGGGATGATAGAAAAAGAATTATTAGAACGAAAAAGGAAATGTACCACAGAGACTGCCTAAAGCACACTATGAGTTTTCCGGTCAGTGTCATGGTATTGTGTTGTATGTCCTCTAAGGCCATAGGTAAAGGTCCTTAAATAAGAGGACCTTATAGGTCCTCTAAGAGATAGGTAAATTACAATTTGTTGATGGGACCATAAATACCGAAAATATATAAATATTTTGGAAGCAAGCTTAATTCCGTCAATATCAACATTAACAACATACAATTAATTTACATTTAAACAGGATGGAGCCTCATCAAATATGACCAAAAAAACTAAATATTGGTTACACGATAGCAACATAGATCTGTTAGTCTGTCTAGTCAATCATCTAGTCTGGATTTAAATCCTATAGAATCACTCTGGGGATTAATGAAACGGAAACTCAGGAATGAACCGCAACGAATTATAGTTGGTTTGAAGGAAAAAATTCAAGAAATATATGGTCTTCCATAACCCCAAATGAATGCAAACATCTTGTGTATTCAATGTCTAAAAGAATTGAAACTGTAATAAGTGCTAAAGGTGACGCAACCCAGTATTATACTAAGTTTTTATAGCTGTATCAATTATTAAACTCATAGCAACTTCAACAAGGAATGTTAATTTTTAACTTTAACAACAAATGTTAATTTTTTGTATTAAAATATTTTATTGAATTGTATATTAAGAATATGAGTTTCGAAAAATATAAATAAAAATAAAAACATTTACTTGAGTATTTAAAAATTAATCACAAAAATAGCAATATATGGTAAAAACATGCTGTATCTATCAATTAATAGTGGTTAAGGTTCGTATATATGTATAATATAATATAATAAAATATTTAAACAAACTGAAATTACCAAAAGGAAAAAATATCTTATGTATATGTATCATATTATATATTATATACAATGTATATATGTAGGTATATATATTTATATCTATATTTTTTATATTCATTCATTTTTTAAAATTTCATCCAATAAAAATTTAGTTTTAAAATATATACATATGTAGTACCTATATATTATGTATTATTATAATAGGTAGGTATATACTTTATGAATAAATAAATATTTTTACCCTTTCGTAAGTTTTCTTTTTTTTTTTTGTATTTCATATAATAATATATAAACTTAAAGTTTATTGCTGGTTTTTTTTTTTACTTTACATTATTTTTATTCTGTTGTCGTTACTGCTATTGCTGATTGTTACTACTACTTCTGCTGCTGCTGCTGTTATTGATATCAATTAATTTATATTTTTTAGCTATTTATATGTAATATATGTAGGTATATGTATCATTATTTTAACAAATTCCTAATAAAGCAGCCCAACAATAAAACAAAATAAATGCGAAAAAAAAAACAAAAAAATAGAAACAAATGAACAAATGAATATGAATTAACGAATACTCGAATTAACCAAAATAATCCCAACCAACCAACTAACCAAGTACCAACTAACTATATATAACGAACCAAAAAAAAAAAAAAAAATAGCAACCAACCAAAGAAATAACCATACATAGTTATAAATATTACAAACCAACCCAGCAACACACAATAAACGAAAGTAATAAAATAATGTGCTGAATTTTTCTTAATCAGTCCCTTTTTTTTTGTTTTCTCTTTTTTTTTTTTTTTTTTATCTTGGTTTTGGTCTGGTTTTTGTTTTATTTTAACGCACATTTTTACAAATCAAACACACGTTCTCATACATATAATATTATATATTTACTTGATTTTATTTTTTTTTTTGTGTGAAAATAATAATACATAATACACATATATATATATATATATATTTAGGTACATTGCATATATAATATTGTATATACATATAATTGAAGCTTTTCTTTTGTTTTATTTTCGCAGTTAACAGCCAAAAGAAGAGAAGCCAGTTATAATTTTTTTTTTTTTCAATTTTCTTTTTTAATTAACACAAAAACAAATGAATTCATTGTAAAAAAAAATTATTTGATAAAAAAACAGCAAAAAGAAGTAAAAAAAAAGAAGAAAAAAAGGAAAACCAAAAAAGCAATGAAATATTAAAATAAAAGATTTAGAAGGTTTTTCTTTTAAACAGAATTAAACGTCCATGTAAAGAATTTTTTTTTGTTTTTAAATAGTTTCAATTATATCCTTGAATTTTTTTTTCAACCGCAAGTTTGTGGAACATCTTAATTAGATTTATTGAGTAAAAAATTGTTTTTTATTTATACTTTTTGTCCACAAAATAATTTTATTAATATTTTATTTTTATAAGTCTTAAAATATTATATTTATTTATTATAAAGCCTATATATATTTCGGCATCACTGCCATCATCAGGGCGAATACAATTTAATTATTAAATTGTATGAAAGATAATACCTATTTACAAAAGTTGAAGATAACGAAGATTATTAAAATTACAAACCAATTATGCCTTAAACCTAAATTTTGACCAAAATTACTTATTGAAAAAATTAATTTACAATCAAGTGCATGCTTATTGTTTTCCTGATAATGAAAAACAATAAAACTAAGCGATATACAATGTGGTTTCAGAGGCAAATCTAGTATGGAAACTGCTATTATTGATATGGTTACTCATGTTCAAAAACTTAAAAAAACCGTATCATTAATATTGTTAATGATTTGTCAAAAGAATTTGATACTGTGTATCATAGGATACTAATTAAAAAGATTATAGTTTTGACATCAGTTGATCGATTTATAATTCGGTTTCTATCCTACCTGAATAATCGCATTCAATTTGTACAAATTAATGAGAAGAAAAATGACGAAGAAAATGTAAACTACGGAGTACCACAAGAAAGTATTCTTGAACCGCTTTTATTCATGTTATTATATGAAGAATTTTTAAGAAATCAATTTAAATGCTGACATATTTTTATTTGCTGATGATATTTGTATGGCTAGTATTTGAGGATGAAACTTATTAATTATTAGAAAATAAAATGAATGCCGAGTTTTAAAAAGATTAAAAGTTGAATCTACACACATAATTTAACAATCAATACTATAAGAAAAGTAAATATATGATAATTGGTGCAAAAACTGCAGTTCTTAACCTAAAACATTATTAATGATACGTTAGAGAATATGTGTCGAAATACAAATATCTATGAAGTATGGGTTGATACAGATTGATGAAAATCTGAAATAGAATACACACACACCAGTGGCGGCTTCTTCTAAGATTCAACTGATTCATTGAATCAGTCGTAAAAATTTTAACTTTATTTAAAATCTGAAAATTTTAAAAAAATTTAAAATCCTTTACATATATTATGTATGTATACTTTATATTTTATTGATTACAACAAAAGAGAGCACAATTTTGGTTCCAAATGCCAATTGCCAATATCAATTTTATCATAGATTCAATAGAAGGAATTGAATCCACAATATTACATAATTCTTCTATATTTTTATTTTTGTCATTTGCATACATATATTAATAAATATTTAATATAATATATTATTATTCGTGTTAAGTTTCATGTATGTATGTTATGTTAATGTATGTATTGTAATGTAATATCATGTCATGTATTCAATTTAGTCATTTGAATCTATGAAAATATGATCTAAACAAAATTTTATTTTTATATCGAAATTTTTTTTTAGCTTAGGTATTTTTAATATTTTTAAACATTCAACAAAGATTCAATTTTATGTTTTGAATCTAAGCAAAATAATAGGTATTTATTATGTTTCATAAAAAAAAAACAAAATAAAAAAAGCAAAGAAAAATATCGACGAAGAGAGAATAAAGAAACAAAAAATTGAGAATTGATTTGAAATTGAGAGTTGAGTTGAGTTTTGAGAATTAAGATTTGAGACTTGAGAGGTCAGGTGAGAGACTATCTTATCATTTTATTTAGCATTTACGTTCATACTTTGGTCATACATATTACATTTTCATAGTATGTATACTTAATACATACTTCATTTTCATTTTATTTCATAAATCATAAATCTTAGAAGATTCAATATATGAAATTCAATCCATGATTTATGACTGATGTGTAATACTGTAATATCAAGTAATAATGAGTAATGAATGAGATTTAATGTATACACATTTTTTTCGTTGTATGTATATTCATACTTATTGTATGTATATTCATCATACTATAATTATTGATAAATGTAACAGATGTATGAACTAAAATTTCGTTTTGACTCTTTAACTAATTTAAGCTTTTTAAGTTTATTTGATTTTAAAAAATTTGAAGATTTTGAAAAAAAACTTCCAATTAGTTATTTTAATAGATCATTTTCTTTCAATTTTTGATTTTAGTTTTTTAAGAAATGATTTAATTTTAGTTTATAGAATACAAGATTTCCGCAAATTTCAAAACATTGAAGATTTTATAATATATTGTAAACAAAATGATTTGGTGGATAGTATAAAAGAAGCATTGCATTATTAATAGAAACTATACCAGCAGAAGGATCTTTTTCTAACTTAAAAAATATAAAAAACTTATGTTCGAAATTCAATGTGTAAAGACAGAATATCTAGTTTATCATTAATTTATATTGAAAATAAAAATGTTGAAAAAAAAGAACTTGTAATAAAACAATCTTTTCTTGAAGATGTAATAAAAATTTTTGGAACTAAAGAAAGAAGAATAGACCTAAAATATAAGTCTTAAAAGAATTTTTTTATTTTATTTAAATTTTTTTTGTTTTGAATCAGAAGATTGAAAAAAAAATCTAATCCACGAGCCGCCACTGACACACACGTAGAAACATTAAGCAGAAAATTATCATCGGCTCCAGGAATATTTTATAAAATTTCAAATCTTTTACAGTTCTACCTATTTAGTACTGTTAAAGTACTAAAAAATCAGTTTATTATAAGTTTATTCAATATAGTCATTTTAGCTATAATATAAAATGAGGGGGCACTATAGTTCAAAAAAAGCTATCGAAGATATTCAAGTCATCCAAAATAAAATAGTTGGTGACCTAGTTGGTAAAATACGCTTTAAACACCGAAAGAATGTGGTTTCGAATAAGAATAAATCCTCCTTACGGCATTTACAGTCACATCTGAAAAAAGAAAAGATTGTGTAATTTTAGGAAAGGCTTGTAACATTTATATGCGACAAGGGAATAAACCAAAAAAAAAAAATTTTTTTTTTTGCCAAAATGCAACTACATTTTGCGTGTAATAGAAAATTTAGCATAGCATTTCATTTTTCTCTTTATTTGATGAAATTAATAATGCCTCCTCTTCAACAATTCAAACGGGAATACAATAGAGATTACAAGTAGTGCACCATTTCTAAACTATTAAAATTCCTATGTGTGATTTCAAAACTGGTTATGGAAACTTATTTATTATGAAAACTGTTGAAATATATTCCTCTCTCTGTTGGCAAATGTTTTTAAATTTGTTTTAAATTTATTCTTCAACTATTCTATTTTTCTCAATTTTTCTTCTTATCTTATTTAGAGCTTGACTAGTGTGTACAAAAAAAAATATATAAATATTTGAAAATGTGTCAAATTTCAATTTTACCGAGCTGTTGAGCAAGTATGTATAGTAAAAATGTTCCTTTTAAATTTGACCTATATTAAAAGTCAAATATTTAAGTTGTCATTATATACTATATTAAACAAATCTAATTTGATCATTATTTTTAGAGCATACTTAAAATAAAAAGATATCATTACTACAATCTCCATATATCTTTCTCTTTCTTTCGTGATGTATAATACTTGTTAAATTCAAATTATTAGGAAAAGTTTAAAATAAAATAACAAAAAATTTATTGTAATAACTTCTTGTCGGGATACTAAAGTCGGCACTTAAATAAAATTGAAATAAAAAATTACAGTACATGCTTATTCTGTCAAGAAAAAAAAGAGACATACTCAAAAACTGGGGAGTTTTACTCCGAGCAAGATATGTGCATCTTGGAGTATACTGCTTTACCGAAAATGAACTGTCAGAAATAAACGCAATATAGATCCTTAGTTTTTTAGAGGCAGTAGGGCAAACAGACATATTGTAACGAAGGAAAAATCTACCAGCACGTAGTAATCACATATAGTTATTAGCGGAAGTAAAATAAATTTACGTTAAAAGATCGCCATGTTACTTATACATCTTAAATATTCTAATCTAATTTAATGTCAATTTCGATTTATATAGAAAATATTTTTCTAATTATTATTTTTCTACCAAAAAGATTCCAGAAGATAAATATTAAAATTTATATAATAAATTAAATTAATTGAATTCATTTTGTTTTGTAATGAGAATAGTTTATACAGAGGATGTTTTCCAATAAAAGTACAAATTACAATACCATTCTATTTGTATTTTTATTATTAGATAACAATTTTGTATAATGGAGCCAAAATTATATTTCCAATATAATCATCGAAATATTGAGCGCTTTATTACTCGATTAATTTGTTGTATAGTGTAGTTACCTATATATTTTTGCATCTTCTGTTCTACATTGTCAGAGTTCGGTAAGAAAGTTTCACTAATTCCGAGTATGTCTACTTCTAATATTTTAATTTCATGGATAGTGCGTTGGAAAGGATAGCTTTGAAAAGGCTACGTACATTCTAAGTAACCACTAATTTTCAGATGTTGTTTTGTTTTATTTTCTTCTTAAGACCCTCTTTTAGCTGGAGACTTGGGCCAATGTATTTGCTTGTATTTACATTTGATTTTTCTAGGGAAGATAATACTTTAGTGGTTTCCCATTGTCTTCTAAAAAGTTTTCGGTAGTTTGTCTTCTTTATATGAATCCATCGCCTTTTTATCGAACAGTCGATGTTTGTAACTGCTCACTGTATGGAATTGAGGCTACTGTAAATTGCTAGTAAATGCTCAGAAGTTTAATGGATAAAAACTGCTAGTTTATGCTCAGAAGTTTAATCCATCAATCTCGTTTGCCAAACGGCACCGATTCTAAACCGTTTACTTAGTAACCTTGTAGAATTCAGTTTTTTTTTTTCAGTTTTTATAAGTATATAAGCTATCAATTTCGATTCAATGAATGAAGTTTTCACACATAGTTTTTTTTTATTTTTAATTTAATATGAAAAAATAGATTCACATAAGTAAGGATTTTAATAAGGTTTATATAGCTTTTCAGATTCTATATATAGTTATTCAGACCATAACAGAGGGTGGGTCATAAGGGCCATTTGGCGCAGGTTCCCAGTTGAATTTGCTCAAAGTAGGTGCGGAAAAATTAAGTTGAAATATTATTTTGAGTTCAACAATGAATTTATTTTAACCAAAGATTTATAAAATATTACAGAAGATTATGCAACGACACAAAAATTATAGTAAAAATTTCAAGTTATTGCTATATAAAACTTTTTTATGTAGTAGGACAATTGAATAAAAAAAAATATCATATATATAATACACAAGAACTTGGTGAGACCTTGCCAACATACAAAAAAAAAACATTTTACTTCTAGAATTTCATTACACACAACACAATTTATATAAATTACTCTGGAAATGCCAATATAATATTTTTATTTATCGTGGGGAGAGTGGACAGATTACTCTTAAGTTCACAAGAGCCGTTCTTTCCAATATTTGAAATGATTTTCAATTAACTCGTCATATTAGGCCACAGTTTGATGCTGAAGAACATTATAGAGTTAATGTTTTTATATTATACATTATTGATTAGATTATTTCAGGCTTGACACATCGCTTTGAATCTTTACGCAAAATTTGCCAAACTTTTGGATTGCTTTGGATTTTTCAAACTTCATCAGACGAGGAAATAAAATCGAGAGCAAAAAATATGCACTTAAAATATCCAAATTTCAAATGAAATATTTTGATGAAATGATATTTTTAAAAAATATTTTTGAAGTAAACTTTAATATAGAATCATCTCCAGCGAAGTTGCTGCTAAACATTTTAGAAAAAAACCTAATTGGATTGTTTTCCAATTTATTAACAGCTTTGAGAATATTTTTAAGTTTACCCGTCTCCGTTCCTTCAGCGGAACGCAGTTTCAGTGTGTATGAAAAGGATTAAAAATTTTATCAGATCTGCAATGAGCCAAGAACGGTTGAATGGGCTATCAATTTTACATATAAATTCAGATATTGTACGAAATATTGACTTTTCAATTATTATAAAAATGTTTGCTAACACTAAAGCTAGAAAAGCTTATTTGTAATTATTAATTTCATATTTTTTAATAAATTAAAAATAATAAAAGAACTATGTAAATTTGTCTTTTTACACAAACAAGAGGCGTCATTTTTTTTATTGGCCTGGCCCCCTCTCAGCTCTGCAAGACCTTGATTATAATTTTTACACAATATTTAAAAAAAAAAGAATTATAACCAGTTGAGATTTAAAAATAGAAATTATAGACGCATAAAACATGAGTTCAGGAAGTGATATTTTAAATTAAATAGATATAGTATAGTACTATATATAATATAGTACAGATATTAAAATAAAAATAATTAAGCCGAAAAAAGAAGCAAAACTTTATTTAAATTCAAATTAAAAAATAAATAAAAAAAACAAACAGAAGTGAAAAACAAAAAATAATTAAAATTAAAAAAAAAAAAATACAAAAAACACATTTAAAAAATTTTTTTTTTCATTTAAAAAATTTTCATTCAAAAAAAACAGAAAAAAAACGGCAAAATAGAACAAAAAAAAATATTTTTTTTTTATAGTCTTTTCGCAAGGACTTTTCTTTTCATGCTTGGACATCATCAAGTTCAATGTTACTATACTTAAAATGTCTATCCTACGAACTTAAGTTTATTCATATATATTTACAACAAGTATATAATATTATATATTTCTATATACTTTTATATAGGTACTATAAAATTTTTCCTAGTAACCTTTTTGACCGTTAAATTACTACCTTTTATCTATAAAAAAAAGAAAAAAATAAAAATAAAAAAACAAAATAAACATATTTCAAAGATATTTTCGTCTTAAAATGTTTGTTATATTCTTTAAAAAACCAAAAAACCAAAAAAAAAAAAACAAAAAATTGTCTGTCATATCCTGTCTGTGAATATAATACATAATACATAATATAATGTATATATATGTATTATGTATTGGGGTTTTTAAACAATTTTTTTTTACAAGAAAGTGAAATTTTAGTTTAGTTTTAGATATATCGCATCATATAATTTTATATAGATGTAGATATATATCTATATATAAAATGAAAAAGAAGCAAAAAATGTAAAACAACTTTAAGGATATTTAAAGTATCCTGCTTAAGGTTTTGTCTGTTTTAAAATAAGAAAAAAAAAAAAACAAATTCTTCAATCAAAGTTCAAATAAGTTCAAAATAAATATATATATATATATATAAACATAACATAAATAATATATATGGTTAATTTGTTATATACTTAACATATAATATATAATAAAAAATTTGTTTTGAAATAAATGCGAGACACTCTATAATCCAATCACCTTCTAAATAAGTTCGTGCATGCTTTGAATCATTAATTGATTCACATATGGGGCGCTGTTCTCTATATTGAGTTCTTGAGAGTTCTTTCTTATAGAGGGTACAAATAGAGGGTACGCACAGGCGTGTAATTATTGCTACAGTTCTAGCAGTATTTGTACAAAAATGTACAAATTGAAAATTCTTTAAGTTATACTTACATAAAAAAAATGGACCCAATTTTTCCTATTGTTTTTCTGTTTAATATAATTCCATAATTAAGTATATACGTATTTAAGTATTGTTTGGTATAAATTTATAATAAATGTACTGATGATGAGGTATCTAATGA
Source organism: Poecilobothrus nobilitatus (assembly GCA_947095535.1). NCBI lineage: Eukaryota > Metazoa > Arthropoda > Insecta > Diptera > Dolichopodidae > Poecilobothrus > Poecilobothrus nobilitatus. The sequence continues at coordinate 1,023,872 of OX352775.1, forward strand.
TCTAATCTTTTTCACAATTCTTTTCTTTCACTATTTTCAATTTTTCTTTTATTCTTCTCGTATTGTTAGCCATAAATCTCTCCCTACAATAACTTTAAAGTCAAAGTAACGCGTTACGACAACACCCAAAATTCATTCATTAACCTTAAATCTTTTGAGTTAATTCATCACACTATCAAAATCGAAACAGAAAAGAATATTCATTTTTTGTGTTTTTATTGGTGTTTTTCTCTAAAAAAAAAAAAATTTCTATCATTAACACGTCTTCGAAAAAAACTATATAACGTGAGAATTCGTACATTATTTCCTATTAAAAGTTTAAATGAAAAATATTAAATTTATATACCAATGACCCGTGGGTCAAGGAGTGACCCGATAGACAATTTTTAGTTACCCACGAGAATATTCAGAAACTCCATCAAAAATTTCAGATTTCGAATTTTTACTAAACACAAACCAATCTTAAAATAATGGAATAAACTAGAATTGGTTTACTAAAATATTTATTTCCAATAGAAAATAGAATATCAAAATATATGTAAAATAATATTATATATTACTAAAATCATAAAATAGGTTTTAAATATCTACTTAGGGGATCTCGGTGGTCTAGTGGGTAAGAGCGTATAAAATACGCTGTAAACACCGACGAAGTGTGGGTTCGAATCTCACACATATCGTAAGAGTTATTCCCCCTTACGACAGTTACAGCCACGTCTGAACAGGAAAGGCAGTGTAATTTCCTGTCCACATTTATTTGGCAGAGAAATGCAAAAAAAAAAAAAAGCGTATCTACTTATTCATAGATGGGACATGGATTCAAAATAAATATAATGTCGATAATTATTCATAATTGGGGAAACCCCTTAAAAATAATAAGATTACCTTAAAGTATGTATAGATTTGTGTAGATTTGTGTTATTAAATAAAAGTGTTGTGGTTATGGTATTATATTTATTTTGAAACTGGATTTGTAATTCCAAATAAAAAAAAATCAAATAATTTCAAAAACAATTTTATATTCTCAATAATTGGCAGTAAGTAATTTTAACTAAGTATCTAAATTTTTTGAACTTTAAATTTTAAGTTTTAAATTTTTTACATTTAGTTCAAGATCAAAAGTCAATCAGCAAAAAACTAAAACAAAAGATGAATAAAACAAGTAAGTACAGCAAGACTGTATCATGAAGAATGACTTTTCAAATTTTGATTATTGAAAGAAATAAGAAAACACTTTGCATTTTGTGCAAAGAGAACATGACAACTTGTACTTACAATATTCGGATTGACTTATTTCTGTGAGAAACTATTTTCGTCGATGAATATAAAGTCTTTAGGAAGAAATCGACTCGATAAAAAATTGACTGCTGTATGTGTGAAATTAAGAACAAAAATATATTATACCCAGATATACAACAATTATCATCTCAAAAGCAGCAACAAATTTCGCATTTAATTTATAATAAAAAATATTTGTTTACTGAATATTTTGTAATATTTTTTTCGCTGAAAGTTTATAAAAAGAAGTAAAATATAAAAATTGTTCTAATATTAAAGCTACATACTTAGTTAAAATATGTGACCCGCGACGTAAAATTATTTTTTTTTTAATTTAATTTTAACCCAGCGTCAAAAAAGGTTCGCTATCACTGACTCATTACGGATCAGTTAAAAAAAAAAAAATTTCCGCGATTTACATAATATAACCTTTTGTTATTTTCCAAATCCACGTGCGTAACCAAATCTTCAAAAGCATGTCCACCTATAATATAAAACAATGCAGTCGAGTAATAACTTAAATCAATTACCTGATCTAAGTCTGACCGAAGGTCTAAGGATCTAAGGAGATAGAGAGAGAGCACCGAGAAAAGTATACGGTTTTTGTTTTCTTCTTAGAGAAACAACAACAATGAAAAATTTTAAATTTTTTTTAAAAAACTTCTCATTAAAAAATCTTAAATATATAATAGAAAAGAAATTTTTTTTTTTAAGGATTAAAATTCAATAAAACAACTGTACCTTTGAAATTTAAGTACATTTTGATTTCGCAAATATTTAAAAGTCCTTTTTTATTTTTAGTTCTGTTCTTTTGCTTGTCATTTGATTTTTTTTTTTTGTTTTTTGTTTTTGTGGCATCTTGTTTCTAATAATAATAAGAAAATTTTTAATCTGCTCATGATTTTCGGTTTTTGTTTTTTTTTAAATTATTTAAAATCTGCACTTTGTTCGAAAATTTACTTTTTAATTTGTGTATTTTATTTTATTTTCTCAATTTTTCTTTTTTTTTGTGATTTTTGTTATGTCAACACAGGTGTGCCAGATAAAAAGCATTTTTTATAAGGTGTTTTATATATGTACGAGTATATCTATTTACATATGTTTATGTATATTTGCTTCAGATATATATGAATACAATAATTTCACTACAGGACGTAGGAATTGATCGATTATCGTACACAGAAGAACGAATAAAAATGTTTATTGGATATTTTATGAGCGTATAGTTATCTTTTATGTGGTAAGTTATTCTGGGTATTAATAATAGCAAGATAGATAAGGTTTTAAATGAAGAGTATATAATAAAAAAAAAAATATTGTATAATTATAGATTGTTAAAAAAATGAAAAAAATGTGTAATAGGTATAATACTTAGTATAATAATGAAAGTGTTTACACCTTTAATAAAATGTATACTTATGGTAATTTTTAAACAAGATGATAAGATTCAATTATAATTCGAATATTTTTGATAATTAATTGAAATAATATATAAAAAAAAAAACAAAATTTATGTTAAAAAAATGCATTTTATGCATATTGTACATTAAGAAAACAACACAAGAATTCATAATTCATATGTCCACGATATAACGAAATTTAAGAAGAATATTAACTCTCCACAAATTTTTTCTTTCATCCTCCATAATCTTAATTATCCCAAACGCAATTTCCCCGAGTAATCCTTCCCTCATCCTTTTTCCCAAAATCCCAAACTTTACATTATATCATACTAAGTATTAAAGGATCTATCCTAAAGTTTGTGATTTTAAAGAGGAATGGTTTCAGTTGGTTAAAGTCCAACATTACCCAGAAGAACGTCGTGCAGTTCCTTTTAGTTACTTTTGATGTTTTCCATCGTCCCTCGCAAACAAAAAATAACTACACAATATTACAAAGAAAATTGTAAGTCTTTCGAAATGGAATTCATATATAGTTTTAGAGGAGTAAAAAGACTGAAATGAACATATCGAATAGAACTGAACTTAGACGAAACAATAATATTTTAACAAAAAGCTTGACTTCAACATAAAAGAATGACTGTCGCAGATTGACCATTGTAATATATTTTTGACAGACTCTTCTTAATGATTAATGGCTCATAAAAACTAAAATATTTATAACTTTAAAGCGAAAAATCTTATATAATATTTATTAGATTGAAAAGATTCATTCATTGCTGGAAAAAATATGAAAATTTAAAAGAGTTACAAAAAATATTTTATGTTCATATAAATGAGATATTGTGCAGCAATGATTTTGTGATGACGAGCAAATAAACTAAAATATAAAGTCAAAGTTGAAGTTTTTTCTACATAGTTTCGTTACGATTTTTTGGACAATGCAAAAAATTAAAATATTTTTACAACAATGTAACCTAATGTATGTATGTATGCATTTATTCCACAACAATATGAAAATCTTGATGGAAAGTTCGATTGAATTCATGCTTCAAAAAAAGTACTTTTTTTTCCTTTACTCCTTAAAGAGTAAATATTATATCGCTGAAAAACACAAAAATGAAACAGACTTAGTTCACATTCTTGAATCATTATTTTCACTAAGCTGGTATTGATTACTCGACTGCATATATTTATTGTATATAAAAAATTATGAATGGATCGGCTCAGAATCGAATTCTGAGTCAATTAAGCCATGTACGTTCATTGCAAAATTATTAATTTGTTAATTTCGCTATTTAAATTCAGCATTTTCGGCTGCCGGGTGCGAGTAACTGTCATACAAATTCTTTATATGAAAATAACTCAGTGCCTATTCAAGGTAGGTACATATCTTAAATTTAGTGAACTAGGTGTCTAGTTAGATGCCAACAATTTTTGTACAATTTGGTTGGTTTAGAGCAGTCGGTTTAGGCACCTCTTGGAACTTAATGAATAAAATCAAATACAAAATAAATAAAGTCAAATTAGAATTTCACTGTACCAAAATGGAAAATAAAGTTAAAATCGGGAATTTGGAAATTTTTGAGCCTTATTTTCATTTTGAAATGAAAGTAAAATCAAAATATAAAATTAAATAAAGTAAACATTTTTTAATTGCCAAAATATTATTTTTAATTGGAATTGTTGGGTATATCTAATACTCCATTACAAAATTTTGTATTATAACTTAGAGGCCAAACGAGACAGTAAGTACTAGGAAGATAGTGCACAAATACATGAACAGTTTTGACAATACTATTACATTTTTTCAACTATCCTCTCCAATGTTTTGACATTTTTCTAGCTAGAGTAATTGTGATAGTATGTAATTTGACACTTCGAATAATTAAAAATGGCGACAAATGGAAAACAACATTCATGTCAAATAATTTTTTTCGGGTTGTTTTATTTTTAATTTGATATTTTGTTTGTGTTTATTTTAAACATGAAATATTTTGAAAAAATATAAAATAAACTTGAAAAATATTGATAATAAAGTAAATAAAATATCTTGATAGTAAAAATGCAACATACGTCACAGAGACAGTAATTTGACATTCCATGAACGTCACAGAGACAGTAATTTGACATGAAGGAAAATTTGGATATTGTCTAAATATTTACCTAATTTAAACACAATAATCTCTTTGCTTTCTTTAAATATTTTTATTTTTTAAATATCACAAACCTCAAATTTCAATTCACAATAATAAATTTTTATCACAAAATTTATCAAAATATTACTTCACGATACGATTTTTGATAAATTTTATCAGTTATCACATTATGTGATACTCACGATAGGGCTGATGTGATAGTATTTACAATAGAATACTTATAAATGAGTTAATATGTCAGCCTATTCAAAAACAGTTTGCTTTAATATATACACTAAGTACATGATTACTATTGCAAATAGATAATACAATTTTTTTTTTTACTTTATTGCATTTGGTTTTATTTGAAGTATTCATAATACTTAAAAATAGCTTAAAAATTAAGAATGAATATAAATGAGTATATAGTTAATTCATTTAGAAACATAAAAAAATAAAATAACATTGAAAATTAAATAAAGCGAGAAAGGGAGATAGAAAAAAAGTGAGAGAGGGACAAAAGAAATAGAAGGAAGCATAAAATATTAATTATTATTACATATTTATTTCCTTTTTTTTTTTTTTCGTATCCAATTTAGTGATAATTTTGTATTCCTATATACATATAAGTATATATATTTATTTATTGATTGAAACTTCACTTGAAATTCTTCAAATTTTCAAGAACCCAAGGTAAGATTTTTTTTTTTTTTTAATAAGATTTATTTACGGATTGAGAAATTCAAATAAAAAAAAAAAAAAAATTAAATTAAATTAAAAAAAAATAAAATGTTTACTTTTAGATAAAAATTTAAATTTTTTAATATGACGTGTATAAATATCTATATAATTTACACCTATACGTTTTGTTGTATGTAAATAAAAATGGTAATCATAAATAAAAATAACCGTACATTATATTTGTATATATGTATATATTTTTTTTTTTAAATAATTTACAAACAATAAAAATGATTGTTATATAAGAATCTTTTTAAAAATAAATTTCTAAGAATTTTGATCGATTTTTTTTTTCTAATAGTTAATTTTACTATAATAAATTTCATTGTATGTAAAATTTTGAATGTAAATAAAAATTTAATATTAAACCTTAAATCAATTAGGTATATTTTAAAAAATTAAAATAATTCTGATATTATTATTATATTTAATTAAAAAAAAAAAATAAAAAAATCAACATAAAATAATAAAAACCTGGGAATGTCACCATTACAACTTTCACGTCAAATAAATAAAATGCTTAAATTATTTGACGTGAAGTTTTACTGTATCTTATTATATTTGACGTAAATGGTTAATGCATAATTTTGTCAAAACTATAATTTGACAATACTGTAAATAGTTGGACGTGTTCTTAGCGCGACATTGTTACTTATATAATATGTATGTACGTATAAACAAAACCAAAAAAAAAAATCCAATTAGAATTTTCTTTTTTCGAGCTAAATTAAACTAAGGATAAATTTTTGACCGTCAAAATGATGATCAGTTGTCCAAGTTTAAAATTTTTGTATTGTGGTTTTAATAATAAAATGTTAAACATTCTTTTTTTTTTTTTATAAATGATGAGATTCTTTTTTTTTGTAAAAAATTACTAAATTGTTCAATATTATTGTTAATTTGAATAATGCCTAATGGAAAATATAGAATTGAAAATATTTGTAATAGATTGTGTGTCCCTTTCAATATTGACATAATTCGGATAAAAAAAAAGTTCGGATAAAGAAAAATTTAAAGTTAATATATTTTTTTTTATGACCTATCTATGTTTCATCAACTGTTTTTCGGCATTTAGTAGGAATAATTATGACATTTTGTGACTATATAATATGCTAATTGTTATAACAGTATTGTTGTTTATATACTGTTTAAGTTTAATTTATGCCCTAGTTATAATTATGCTACCATCACAACCACGACTACGGCTACCAACTACTTTGTATCACTATTAGTTATTATATATATATATAACTACCCGATTTATGTAGATATAGTTGTTATACTAAATATATTGTTTACTTTGACTGACAGATCAAAAATGTTATAAATTTTGACAATACTCTGACAAATTCAGAATTTTTAACAATTTTCATTACATTTGCGGCGACCGTCATACCATAAAACAATGATTTATACAAAGGTTTGAAGTTGGTAGTCATAGCCGTGGTTGTAATGGTATAACTAGGGGCATTAATTTGAGTATAAATCTCATTACTTATAATTAAAACTTCTTAATATTTCTCGTGTTCATATCATACAACTTCAATTACTTGTATACCTACTTAATTTTTTTTTTTGTGTAAGTAGTTAAAATCTATACATAAATTACATCAGAGTATCTATATATTATATTAGCTCAGATAATATCTCAGATTATTTTAATTAACATTAAAGTTTGTTTTTTCGTTGGGATTTTATGAGATGTTGAAATGATATGATATTCTGCGAAATATATGTATATATTATATGCCTTAGTAGAGTGTCAACATTTTTAAAGTTGATTACTTGATGAATTTACGGAAAAAAATCGCATTATGGAGGGGAATTTTTTTTATTTCTAACGATTTTCGAGAATATTCAAAGTCTTTTCTATATTTATTTAAAAAAAAAAACCATAACTTCTTCACCCTCTCTCACATAGAAAGTGTAGATTTAAATAATGCCAAAATTTAAATTAAAATACTAACGCTTAGGAATAAAGCCTTCTTTTTCAAGACACCAAATGTTTCATGAATGCTCAATTAACGGCTTCAATTTTTTGAAAATAATTTCCCAATATTTTCTGAACGTTTTTTATTTAAGTAAGTATATGATTACATCATTATCAGCTGTGCTTTTTCTGTCATTCTGTCATTCTTCAAACTTTCAAATTACAGTTTAATTTTTTTTTTTTAGTATTTTAAGAATTTTAAATTATGGCCAGTTTAACTTAAAAAAACATTGAGGAAATTGAAAACAATAGTACGTAATTGTTACTGACTTAAAAAGTTTTTACTTTTAGTTTATTTTTAGTTACGATTACAAGACTTTTAATTTTTTATATGTTGAAAATATAAGGAGATATGTTTTATATGACAAAATAGAAGGAAGAAAAAAAGATAGTGTGTTAAACCAAAGGTTTTTTAGAGGTGCACATTTTCAAAAAGACAATAAAATTTAAAAACATTTTCAAATTTTTAACTTTATTTTTTGTATCAAAATTTGTAATTTTTTTTAGGTTAGAAAATAACCAAGAGATGCTTTTTTCAATTTTATGCAAATCCTAGGATAGGTAATGTATAACACATTTAAAAATATGAATTTTTGTGTCTTTTTTTAAACAAAATTTGTACAAGATATACTCAGGTGTCTAAAAATAGTGAATATAGTTTCAATTTTTGACCCTATAGTTCTTAAATGAATTAAATTTCCACCCTATAGTTCTTAAATGATGAAATACAGAAACAAAAATGTTTTAAGGTAACAAAGCAAGGTTTTTTTAAATTTATTCTTCTGTCACAAAAATATGACAAGGAAATTAAAAGGAAATGACAAAGGCTAGGTGCTTTGCAAGCGTGGCTGTAATTATCGTAAGGAAGCTAGAATTATTCTTACGACGGGTGTAATATTTGAATAGATAATCCCTCGGTGTTCATTTAGTGTATTTTATACGCTCTTCATCACTAGGCCACCAAGGCCCCTCCGAGATCAACTTGTATTCTTCTTATCAAAGATGTATCGATTGTCTTAAAACTGCAAGATTTAACGAAACGAAAAATAAAGTATTCTGGAGATACAGAGGTTTGCACCTTTGAAATTTTTGTTTGCAATTTTTGAAAAATTTCCGTTTTCATATATTGGTAAATTTATGTATTAAGTTGCAAAAGATTATCTAATTTTAAATTTATTTATAAAATCCTTGTATTAATATTATACAAAATTAAAAAAAAAAAATTTCCTGTCGTTTGATGCCGTTAGATTGAAAAATATTGGCAGTAGAGTTTGAGATATACATAAGTATAAACATCATTTCAAAATGTTCATTTTGTTAATTTTGAGAGGTTGTAGCTTTATAATAGCTTTATAATTTTACTCAGAAAAATTTTTTTTCTAAATAAGACTTATCGTCAATGAGTAAAATTTCATTTCTTTATCTTAAATGGTCTAAGAGATTTTTGAGAAAAAACGTGCGAACATACTGGCAACTAATAAATATCTTTTTTCAATGTTTTCCTTTTTAATTTTGCTAAAAAAAGAAACATTTAAATCCAGAAATATTTTTTATGATTTCTTTTTAAATAAACAATTTTTTTTTTTAGTTATTAGAATTTAATAATTTATAATCTCATACATATATACCCGTATATATATATATACATGCATATACAATATATAAATATATGCATTAACTGATGACAGAAGATAAGAAGAAAATTAAAAAAAAAAAATTATTTTAGTAAATATTTGTTATTTTTAGAAATGATTTAAGATCTACCGCGTATTCGCCACTGATCCTCAAATAATAACAAGCTATAACTATATGATAAGTTTTAAGAAGTTCTTTTATGATATTATGATTTCATTTTAGTCATAAGTAATTCCCAACATGTGTAAGTGTGTCTTAACCGTTTCTATGTAAAAAACTTAGTTTTGTTAGGTGATCCACACAGTTTCAAGAGATATAGTTATGAAAAAGCTTTAAGTGTCGAATATGAATTTTATTTTGTTAAATTTTAATGATTTTTAAAAAACGAATTCCAAAAAAGTATCTATAGTTAATTTATTAACTATTATTGTATATCTAATTCAATAGTAAAAAATTCAAATACAGTATAAATTTAAAAAAAATATTTAATTTTACCGTTATGTCAAAATAATATTTTGCAAGAATTTTATTCCTATACAAACATACGTATCTTTAGAAAAACTTTTAAAACTTTGACATTTCGAGAAATTCTTAAAAATCTTTAAGAATTAGGCCATGTGTTAATTTATGTCAAATTATAACAAGACAATCGTTAAAAGATTTATAACAATTTTTTATAAAACTGAAAATTTACATCGTAAGGCAGTGTTTACATTTTACAAATGCTGGGGGGTTTTTTTCACTTCATATATTTTAGAAAGTTCTTTACCTTTAGTTCTTTACCCTAGTCAATAGTAAATGAAATATATTATTCTTAATTTATAATGTCCTAACCACAGGGTCTAAGTAAAATTTTGACATAAATATTCACTACACTTAATGTCAAAATTTTTCCTTTGGTACGTCAAAATTTTACTTTTCTTAGTAAAAAATTGTCGACTAGACAGCCTTGATTCTAATAAATTTAAGTTATCTTAGCAAAAATGTTTGTTCTTTCTTCTGTTTAACAGTTGCTAGGGATTAGTTGAGGAATAGAAGAGTTCTTGGGCCATAGAAAAGCAAGAAGAAAATAAGAATTTTTTCAATGAAATTATCTTCACCGATGAAGTTCATTTTGAAATTGGCAGATATGTCAACAAAAAAAAACTGCGCATTTGGGCTGAAGAAAATCCTAGCATATTGTTTGAAAAACCAATGAAATTAAAAAAAGTCATTTCATGGTGTGGATTTTGGTCAGGTGATGTAATTGGTCCATATGTTTTTGAAACTGAAAATGGCAATGCAATTACTGTGAATGGTGCTTGATATAGAGAGATGATTAGAAACTTTTTGTGTGTGGAGTCAATTGGAAGATATTGAAAATTTGAACATCCTTTACATAAAAAAAAACTCTTATGAAAAATTTTTAATGGAAAAGTATCACAATTGTGACCGCTTTTTATTGTCTTTTTGGAAAGTGTACGTTTTTAAAAACTTTTATTTTTGCATTCACAGTCTTGCAAAAGTTGCTTCACAAAAAAGTCATTTCGTTATGTTGGATGCACCGTTTCGGATATTTTAGCCGCAATCATGTGCGCATTTTTTTATAAGAAAAATTTGAATTCTCTAATTTTTCAAATTTAGTTCGGAAGTTATTTTTCTCTCTGAAAATAATAACTTAATTTAACTTTAACTTTTTGCGCGGAACTTTTTTTCATCTCATCAAATAAACAAAAATTTAAAATAATATAAATGTCATTTTTAAATTTTAGTTGTCTAAATTTTTTTCTTCTGCAGAAAAACTGTTCTGAAGCGATAAATCGTTGTTGAGAGAATTCTTTTTTATTTTTCAAAAATAATTCAGCTGAAGAAATATACCAATTACCAAAGCGGTGAACTAAGTAAACATTTTAACAAAAGTAAAAAAAATATTTTGTAAAAAGCTTTTTATACAAAAAGGATATATTATAGTTTTCAAATACTTATATATTTTAAAGAAAAAAATGATTGATATACGACGAATCAAATATCTTTTTCTACTTTTCTTTTTCTACAAATGTATATACATACATTGTATAGATTATGGTCAACTACTCACCTAAACAGATTGTAGTAGCATTTAAAATTTGACTTTTTTCTAAAATCTATTTAAATTTTTTTGATGAAACATCCAATTTATAAAACTTCTTTTTTTTTTGTTATGTGTGTTGTACCTCCTTCAGTACATATAACATAGCAAATTGAACGAAAAAAAACTCGTTGTCCCAGTATATTATAGCTGACTGATAGCTTCGTCACTTTAAAAAAATAAAAATCCTTAAGTAAATAGTAATAACCGTAGACGGATTCATTGTTGCCATATAATTCCACTTCCCAATTTAAAGTTTCCGAATTCATGTCATATATTTTCCTATCCCTACTGACTGACGATTTTGCCACTATTAGAAAAATAGTAATAAGTAATAGTAGACGGATTAATTGTTCACATAAAGTCGCACTTCCTAATTTAAAGTTTACGAATCCCTAACGTATATTTTCCTATCACTACTGACTGATGACTTTGCCACTGATTATCAAAATAGTAATAATAGTCGTAGACGGATTCATTGGTGCCATATAATTCCACTTCCCAATTTAAAATTTCCGGATCCCTGTCCAATTAGAAAAATATATCCCTAACTAACTAAATATATACTAAGGTGCCGGAGAGTTTGTAAGTAAAAATTTGACACTACTACTAATGATTTATTTTATTTACAAAGTGGATTATTTTTAATATTATCATCTATCCTGCCGGATAATGAAAATAATTTTTTTTTTTTTTTGTATTGTACAATTAGGGTCTAATTATTTTTTTATGTTTGTGACATATGTTTATGCGTGTATGAATGATTTTAATCAAAAAAAAAAAAAACTATTCAAATAAATTAATTTTGTATAGTAAGTAGTTTCAGACGAAATTTTTAAAATTTTAAATACAATATTTCGTTTTTTTTCTGGTTTTGTTTTCAAAAATATTTAAAAAATTTGACACGATGTTTAATTTTTTACTAATTCATAATTACATTCGTATATATACGTATATATAATATATAAATATGAATATCCTGTTTTAATATTTTTATTTTTATCCTGTTTCAATTGACAATACCTGTGTATATGTACATATATATATATATATATAAGAAAAAATAAAACACAAAAAAACAAAAAATTAATAAATGATAATAAGAGGATATTTTTTTTCATTGTTTTTTTTTTATTTTAATTCTTTTGTTCTTATAAAAACGTCTTTGTAAATTAGTAAACTAAATCCCTAGAAACACCCTTTCCTTTCTTTTGTTCTTAAGAATTTTTTTTTTTTTTTTGGAAAATTTTTTGCCTCTTCTAATTTCTTTAGAAATACGATAAATTAAAAAAAAAGAAGAAAAATAAAAAAAGAAGAAACAAAACAAAAAAACAATAGAAAAGATCACCTTAAGGATTTTTTTGTTTGTTTTGTAATTTTTCTTGTAGTACTAAAAAACTGGAATAAAACATAAAAAGAAAACAACAAATAAAAACAAATAAAAAAAAAACGTGCAGATGAGAATTTGTAAAATTATACAGTTTGGCAAATATCTCAGTACAGTCAGGTCAGGTCTTTTAGAAACTTTTTTACTTTTTAATATTTTATATATTTCATTCGTACACTCTTTTCAAACACTCTTGTTTGTAGCCTTCGAATATACTATAGAATTTTTTTTATAAGTATATAAATAAAATAACCATGTAGTTAGTACTGATTTTTTTTTTTTTTAATATTTTCGTCGGATGAAATACCTTTAATTTTTTTCATAAATCTCTGCCTGGAACTATTAAAATTTTCCGTTTAAAAAAATAAAATTTAATTTTAATATTATCTATCTATTTCCTCAATTGTATATAATTTTGAAAAAAAAAAATAGGTAATTTATAAAAATTATTTTGATTACAAAATTTATACATAAAAATTATTAAAATGTACATAAAATTTAAAAAAAAAAACAAGGCAGAATGTAAACCAACGGTTTTTAAAAGCGATTTACAAAAGATAATATAAACAACTGTTTAGAATTTGTGATTTGTACCAAAATTTTAAAATTTGATATACTTAATAAGAAAATATGTCAAAATAGGACTTTTTTGTAATATTGGGAGGCTGTAAGTTTGGAACCCTATATACCTAAGAAAATCCGTTAACACACGTAAAAATATATTACAGAAGCTTTAATTTTTATGTCTTGTCAAAGGAAAATTTATATATATGTAGGTGCCTAACTTACAGATGTTTAAAAATAGAAAATTCACCATAATTCACTCTCATAAACAGGAGGTGGTCCAAAAAACATTTTTGAGGAAACTTATACTAATTCTAAAAGTTCTCTCTTACCTCAAAATTTCAAGTCTCTATCTGAAAGCATGCCGGAGTGATAAGGTTAGAAAAATTATGCGAAATTAGGTTTTCACATAACGGTAAATTTAAATACTAAATTTAAAAAAAATTGTATAATTTTGATTTTCATTAACAAAAAGGTAAAAAAAAAAAAATTCTTGTCGAATGGGGTTTTTATATTGAAAAAAAAAATGTTAAGTATAGAACATGAAATATACACATTTAAAAATAGGGCTTTTTCAAAGTTGGAGGAGCTGCAGATACGTAATGGATGCGGTTACATTAAAAAGTTGTTCTACAACCATAATTTTTTTATGAGACTACCCATCATTAAAATTTTTTTTCTCTATCTTTAATGGTGTAAAAGTTTTGTAAACAGACGGACGGACGAACGAACAGACGGACATCGTGAAACTAATAAGAACATTTTTTCAAAATTTTTTTGAAAATATCCTAAAAATGTAACAGCGCAGTAAAACAGAAAAAAATGATTTTGTAATAAATAATAGTAATAAAAAGAAAAGTAATAATTAAAAGTAAATAATTTTTAGTAATAAAAAGAAAATAATATAAAAATTTTGATTTTTGATATTTATTTATTTACTTAAAATATTCAAAGATTTTATTTATTTTCTTCATATATGTATATGTTGTATGCTGAGGAATTTTTAAAATCCTATTAATTGTTTGAACGCTTGGCAACGCATTAGCACACATTACTAAATTTTAAATAAAGTTTTAATTTAGAAAGACAAATAAGGCACTGTAACTTCAAAATGTAAAATCTGATATCTTCAAAATGCCGTATGTGAAATGTAATTGTGTACGTATATCAAAACATTTTCTGCTGTAAAATAATTTTTGAGTTTTGATTTATTATTTATATTATGGAAGTTTCATTTTTTTTTGCAGTTAATGTTGATAAAACATTTGTTTAGTCAACTGCAAAAATTATTTATTTAATACGAAAAAAAAGAATATTCTGTAACATTCTTATTGGAAAATATTCATACATATATACATGTTAATTATAATATTTTAAACATATTTATAAAAATGTTTGTTTTATTTCGGAAGATTTTTGAGCAGACTTAATTTTAAAAATTAATGCTTTAAAAAATTATACTCAAAAGTAAAAAAAAAAAAAAAAATAATTATACTATTTTTTCCTATAATAATACTATAGATAAAAATGCATCATACTAAGGAACTGCAAAAAATAATTTTCACTTATTAACTATAACTATATTTATATAAAACCGTTACTGTCTTACCAAAATAAGAAAGTTCGAAAGTAGTTAAAATATATGTTACTTCGTTTCAAAACCATTCTGTTATTGAAATTACTGTAAGAAAGAAAATGAACGAAATATTTAAGAAATGTTTAGGTAGTATTTTTACAATGCTTTTTTAAAGGCGAAACTTTGTTACTGTTCCTATGTATTGTTATATGTAAGTATTTTGACAATGTATTTTTCAAGGCGCAACTTTGTTTAATTTTATACATAGTGTACATAGTGGCAAAAAATAATAATTGAAAGTATTCTAAATTGTTAATTGAAATTTTTTTGAATTTAAATAAAAATGTAATAATCGAAACAGTTTTTTTTTATATTATTTATTGAAATTTGTATATGAAAAATGTATTTTAATCATGCCTCTTGAAAATTTTGTGTAGATATTATTTAGATAATTTAGAAAATAAATTTATTTAGCACAGAAAAAAATTTAGAATATAAATTACATGAACGTTTAAAAAATGATTTTAATTATGACTGTTGTAATAAATATAACAAATCTTATTTTATAAAACTATTTACATATATGTATATATACATTTCATTTCAAATTTGTCCTTTTTAGCATTATATTTGTCTTTTTTCAAAATCAAATTCGTCCAAATTTTCAAAATCAATTTTGTCTATTTTTAAAATCAATAAAAACATTTTTTTTTTTCAAATCTTAAAACTACAATTTATTTAAATTTATTTTACGTTTTACACTTTCGATACACTTTGCTGTATTTCATATACCAATATATATTGTCTTCTTTTTACATGATAAAATCTAATTACTATCTATTTCTTTCAATTTTGTTGTTTTTTCAAGTAGCATAGAAAAATTTAGTCACATGGTGAGAGTGGCTCATCTTATTGTAATAGATAATCTTTGGTTCAAACTGTTTTTCATAATAGATATTAAATAGTTATTGGCGATCAGATTCAATAAAATTATTAAAGTTATATTTTGTTATCCACACATGTATACTTATTTCAAAAAAATGAATAAATTTATTTTTTCTACAGTACTAAAAAAATATGAATGCAATTGTATACTATTGGCTTTCCATTTTAAGATTGACTTTAAAAATTTTTTTTTTCTAATTATATATGACGTATTTATAGCCTATATACTTTACTATATTATATAAAAATATTTTGGCCATTAGCCAAAATAAAAAAATTTATAAAATAAAAAGATTAATATTGTTTAGCAGAAAAAATTCCTTTACAAAATAAATCTGATAACATATACATATATGTATATTCTTAAATAAAATGTATCTTTTATTTTCCATGTAAAATTATTTTAATATAAGTTAAAGTACATTAAATGTTTCATATTATAATAATTATGTATGTATAATATGAATTATTGTCTCACAACAATAATATTCTTTATACACATATTATACAGGTACACAATAATGTATTATAATAAGTATATATATATGTTCATGTCCAAATTGTTGACCAGCTGTAATAATTTGAAAATATATCCAAAATTTTTATCCTTTTTAAATAAACGTTGAATCAATAAATGAAAAAAGAAAATAAATCTTTTTATTATTTGTTTTTCAAATGGATCCTTTTT
The DNA here is from genome assembly GCA_947095535.1 of Poecilobothrus nobilitatus. Classification (NCBI taxonomy): domain Eukaryota; kingdom Metazoa; phylum Arthropoda; class Insecta; order Diptera; family Dolichopodidae; genus Poecilobothrus; species Poecilobothrus nobilitatus. The sequence goes on from OX352775.1 coordinate 1,040,321, forward strand.
TTTATTGTTTAAATTCTATTATTTTATACTTTTCTTCTTTTATTTTTTTTGGTTTATATACCTATGTCCAACGGACAATAACTAACTACTGACTATACTCTAAATACTACTGACCATCGTTTATTACCAAACAAACCGGCGACTAAGTGCAAAAAACAAAACAAAAAACATTTTTTTTTATGGTAATTTATATATATGTATGTATAAATACGTATATATATCGAAATCCATATAATGTATTATATATGTATTTTGTTCTTATGTACATATTTTTCTTGGTGGGTTTTGGCTTGTTTTTGGGCAAAATAACAATTTTTTATATATAGGTACATATATGTGTAAAATAAAATAAAAATAAAAAAAACAAAAAAAATCAAATTTTATCAATGAATATTAGTCCAGTCTCTTCTCTTACTTAATATATATATATATACATATATCTATATGTATACATAAATATTAATATATATATAAGAGAAGAGAATCAAAAGAGTAAAATCCTTTTTGAAAACAAAATATTTTTTTTTTTTTTGAATATTTATGTTATATATTTCATACACATATGAATAATATATTAAAAAATATTTATTTTCAGTTACTTAAATATACTCTATTCTATTACAGATATTATATAGTGTTATATATACATATTATGTAGATTATATATAAACGCATAAACATATAGAAAAAAATAAAAAAACATGATGTCCAGTTTTTAGATTTTTCATAGTTACTGTTATATACATACATATATATATATATATATGTGGCGAATCGTATATAAAGAAAAGCATACAAATGAATTTAAGGATACATATATATACATATATCTATATATATAGCATATAGCATATTTTATATTTGGATATATAAATAACTATTTATATCCATATAAAAATGTATATATATATAAAATAAATGTAATATTTATATAAAGTAAATATAAAGGAAGATATAATATCCTGATGTGGTATATCCTTCTTCTTTTTTTTTATTCCTTTTACTTCATGTATTGTAAATATAATAATATTGATAAATATATAACTATGTATGAATTTACATAGGTTTAGATACAAAAAAAGAAAAAAAAACAAAATAAGATAAAATATATAATAAGGTTTTTTTTTTTTATATATTTTTAAGTTTTTTGACCTTTAAAAGATGATTTTTTTTTTTTTTTTATTTCATTGAAGTTAACATTTTCACGTGCAATATTACTACATATATTACAATACATATTATATATATATGTATATATATATATACTACATAATTTATATATTATATAATACATTAAAAGAATAATACGTATTGGAATTTAATATTTATTTTAGAATTTTTGAAGGCCATTTCCTATCTTTAAGTTTTTTTTTTATTTTATTTTTATTAAAATTTAAAATACCTACAAAAAAAAAAAAACAAAAATAAATAAATAAAAAAACGTTAGCTTAAGCTGAAGTACAAACATAACAATATATTATATACATATATACTTATATGTAAAAAAAATATGTAATACTTAAATGATTTCAAAAGTGGTTTTATAATGAATAAAAGACGTTTTCTATTATTTAAAATGAAATATAGATGAACATACAGATGAACATACAGTAAAGGGTTAAAATCATGTATAACGGGTCCAAATAATTGTACAATAATTGGGTAAGCTATTTACAAAAAAAAAAAAAACAAAAATAAAACAAAATTAAGTTAAATTTGTCTCTTTTGAAAAGTTAATTAATTAAAAAAACAAAACACATACTGTGTAATAAAAGTTTTAGGAGCTGATTATCGAAAATATAAAAAGAATTCTTCATTATAGCCATTTACATACATTATAGAGTCATTTTGGTTTTTTTTTTTTGGGGTTTCATTAATCTATAATAAAAAAAATTATTAATTTAATATAAATAAAAAAAATCGAATTTTTTATTTAACGGTTAAATATTAATTAACACAAATAAGAAAAAAGTAATTAAAATGTTTCTAATATAGACTTTGCTATTCCACGTGAAGCTAAAAAATTAATACCTATTCATATTATTATATGTATTATACATATACATATATCTATATGTATTCTTTGGTGGCATTCCCAGCACTACTTTCTACCAGTATATGAACTAGATACAAAAAAAGAGTTATTAAAATCATTAATGATTTTGAAATTACAAAACAGACTTAATCACTTAACGTCTGTAAGTTATTGCCGAAATCATAGAATAATAAATTACATATAGAAGAGACACTTCAAGTAAAAATTTGCGATAACATTTTATTAAGAGAGCTTTTGACTTGCCTCCACTCGTAGAAAGCTTTTAATATTTTCTATGGTCATAGCGGCATACTATTAAATATTTTTGTTTATATATTTATAATATATATGTATATATTCATTCATATCCATTAATGCATGCCAATGCAAATATAGAATAAACAAGGAAGAATACAGTTGCCTTTGTCAACTCTTGGATACCCGTACGAACCGTTAGTATGTTCACAGCCTGTCACTCTGCTTACAATATTATTTTTTTAACATTTTAGTATTTTAAAATAATTTGAGTGAATTTTATAATTTCTAGAACTATGGGTTGTACATATATTCAAACTATATCTTTGTACATTTTTCAAAAGCAGATTTTAACCTTCCACATAACGATTATCAATCCAAAACTTTTCCAAATATTCTATGGTACCATTTAATACTAAGCGGTAAATGTATATTAAATTTACTTAGTACAAAATAGTAAATATAATTTTAAATATTATATTATATTATATTTAAATATTCCATTGACAGAATAATTTCTTATAAGTACAATAAAATACATATATGTATGTAAATACGGCACTATATAATGTACATATATACTCTTATCTTATATCTTACTTATATTCACTCACTAGTGGCATATACGTTATGTAAATAAACATGATATTATATAAGTATGTATATCAATATCATATAAATAAAAATTCTTCAAGCAACCGTTATGTTGTTTATTTATTTACATTTTTTTGTACTACGCATTATATCCTCAACAATTTCAAATTATCGAGTAAAACAAATGCAAAAAATTTGTTGAAGAAATTTGTTAGAAAATCAAGTAACACTTTCGTCAATTATAAAGTAACCCTATATTATTTAAAAAAGTTGTTAACAGAAATAAGAGTATAATGTTGAAGCTTTAATTTTTGTGTATTACTTCAAAAAAATTTTAACAGGTGTTCAAGTTACAGGTGTTTAAAAATAGGAAATTTTCAGTTTTTGACCCCTTACAGCTCCTAAACGGGGGGTGATACAAAAAAAATTTCTGAAATGACTCATACTTATTTTCAAAGATCTAACTTCTGTCAAAATTTCAAGTTTCCAACTTAAACCGTTTAGAAGATAGAAGGGTTAAAGGATTTTGCAAAATTTTAGTTTCGCATAACGGTAAATTAAGACACCGTATGCCACAACTATATATTTATTATGTATATACTTTTAAAGCTAATAAAAGTAGTAATCGTTTGGCGTTTTCAAAATGAAGATATACCTTATACAACTTGTGCTATAACAATTTAAATATAGAGCTTTTTTGAACCTTTGGGAAGCTGTAGCTCCGTAACGGGTGGAGCTACAAAAAAAAGTTATTAAAAATAAAATTAATATTTTTGTGAGATCTATCAGTAAGTAGTTAAAATTTCATAGCTCTATTTCAAAAAAAATGTGGGGATCTAAAAGTTAGGTGTTCGAGAGCTACCCTAAGGTTTGGTCCAAACTCAACCAAAAAAAATAGGGAACCTACAAATTACCAGAATATTTTGTGTAAATTTCAAGATTCCAGCTTTCTTAGTTTTTCAGTTAGCGTGCTGACGGACGGACGGACGGACGGACGAACGGATATGGCTCAATCGTCTTAGAATTTTTTTCTGATCCGATCCATGCCTTTGAAGGTATATCTAGCTCGCTTATTTCGAGGTGTTACAAACGGAGGAGTTATTTTATTATACCCGATCCTATCGTACGGGTATAATAAGAAGAAAAGAATATAAAAACAGAAGAAAAAAACTATGGTGTATTTTATTAATATTTTTAATTCTTGGTGTATTTCATTTTAATAGATCGTCTACTATTTAATATTTATATTTTCTGTATATATATTTTATTTAAATATATATGTAATTTATACATACATGCATATAATTTGAAATCCATAATATGTTAACAGATATTAGGTTTTGAAAAGCCAAATAAAATTAAACTTAAAAGCATTTTCAAATTTGATTATTTCAATTTAAAATTTTTCTTATAATGTTTTCTATGAAGAAAAATGTTAAATCATAAAACCCTTTCTTCAATTTGAAGAAAACCCATCTTAATTAAGTAAAGTATTTTACATATGTTAATGTAAAAGGTTTGAACTTTATTTTCTGCATCTTACCTTTAAAAATTTGTACAGGCGTTTTTAAAAATGATCTAAAAAGATCATAACACTGATACAGGATAACTAATACTAGATTTACATACAGGTAATCTTATATGTATGTATGAGAAAATTATGTATGAAATACACGGAAATTATTGATAATTTAAAATAAAAAGGTTATGATTGATACTAAAAACTATAAACTTACTTAACTAAACAAAAATATTATTTTGATTTCATTATTTATTAACTTACATATAATTATTTTGAAATTAAACTTTTTAATAAAGTAAAAATATTTAATAAAAATAAAAAATGCTTGTCATATATTTATATTTATAATGTAAAGTTTAAATATATGCAGTTATTTATATACCACAAAGATATCAATTTTTCTTTTCTCCTCTTTCTAATATATTAAGTTTAGCCAAATTTTTGGACTGTCGAGAGCTAACTTTTGATATTTTTTCAGATTCCCAAACACAAAACTTTCGCAACAATACCAGTATGAAATAGTATAGAGTTTTTAAATGATGGTAATAGCACTGGTTATTTTTAGTAAACCAATCAGAAAATTTGTAACAAGGGGATGTTTTTATAATATATAATTCTACGATATTTTTCTTAATACCTTTATTTTCAGGTGTTTTGTTCGTAACTGCTTTGAAAATATTTAAATGGTAAGAACAAATTTTAAAAAAATAGATTGTGGGCGCTATCATTTTTCCAAAGTCAGTCTGTTTTTGTGGAATAAAAATCTTTCAGATGTGCTTTGTAACGATATTGTTTCACCCGTTTTTCTCATAATATTTTCACAATTCACACAGTTAATTTGAGGGAGTATTCTAAAAAGTACAAACCCTGCGAAATATTTAAGTGAAAGTTCTTCTGCAATTAAAATATCATCTTCAATAACATTGTATTCTGGCATTTCTTCATCTTTTTCTGGACTATTATTTTCTTCCTCTACATTTTCTTTCCGTTTTGTACTTCTTTCGTTAAAATTGATATCATCATTTGATTCCAAACTCGGACTCGTTTCAATAATATTATCGAAGAAGAAAACATCATTATCAGGCTGACAATTTAAATTATTTGAAAAATATGATATTTTATGGCACATAATTTTGGCAAGTGTATTAAATCCACCTTTAGCTCTAATTGCGGAAAATAAATTTTCTAATAGATCTTGATTGATTTTATACGTTAAAAAAAATTCACCTCTGGATACTCTTTAAAAAGGTCTTTAGACAAAGCTAAAGTAGCCTTAATTGTTTGCACTAATCCGTCTACCCAAAAACTCCTATTGAGATCTTCGAAACTATTCGTATTTAGGTCCTCCAAAGCATTTTCCAAAAAATCACGAGTGACTCCTATACGTTTTAGTGGATTTCTGTACAAATTTATGCTAAATGGTTTTGAACTATTAAGACAATCAAACAAGTTGTTCATAAATTCGAAAAAATTTGCCGTTGAAATTGCGTTTTCTGCAGTTTTTGAGCTATGCATTCCTACTTGATGTGCAGTTTGAAGGGCAACCTTCATATTGTTACTAACAACTTGTGAAGCATATGAAACTTTCATTTCTTGCCAATTATTCGGTTTTACATGTCCTAATGTTAACTTGCAACACATTTTTGTAGAATTATCTTTCTCCTCATAAAATATCTCCTCAACACATTTCCAAGTAACAATACGACCTTCGAAAAAAATATTTTTTAGCGATAAGGTATTACTGAGCACGTTATCTTTAGATACTCCTAATAAATTAAAGCAGCTTCTATTATTAAAGCCTTGGTCATTTCCTATGCACCTTATATTAAAACCCAAGTTACTGCAATAGTCAATTACGATTTTAATTTTCTCAACTAAAAGTTTACCAAAAATAGTTTTTCTGTAGCGTAAAAACTAATTATCTATTTCCAATCCGAAAATAACATAAACACGCAAACGTATTTAGCAACTTGGTTTGTTTTTTTATCACCACAATCGTGATATCCTACAATTAAATCTCGATTTTTGCAATAAAACAGCGTTTGTTGTATCGCAATTTCATCCAAAACTAACACTATATCCCTTTTTGTCGGTGGTAGATTCGATAAAAGAGATCTTAAAATGTCAATATCAATGATACCTGGTGTAAGATTTTTAACTGGCTGCGACCGATTCAAAGTTCTTAAACAAGGTAAATTTAAATTATTTGTTAAATATTTATAAAATGAAGGCGATTTTTTGTTCATGTCAAGAGCTAATTCGTTTTCCTCCTTTTTCCAACATAATTTCTTGGATTTTGGATGTAATATCATCTTACTGAATATTTTGGCATTATTATTTACCCCCTTTAAACCATCAATAAAAAATGACAATGAATAAATCTTTTGTCTCACTTGCTGTAATCGTCTTTTTGTAGATGATACAAGATGTGCTTTCTTATTGTGTTTATTTTGTTACTTGCTCTAAGTTTCTTGTATTTCTCTAGGAGTTTCAAATATTTTGACGTATAAAACTTTAAATTCTGTTGCGACTTCTAACAAAAGTTATAGTTTACATCTGAGAATGTTTCTTCCATCTCTAAGCGAAAAACTGGGGGTTCGTAAATAGTTAATTTACTAAAAGTCAAATCCTCATTTTTTTTTGAAATATTTGAACACGTTTTTCCGTTAAATAAAACGGGAATATGATCAAACTTATTATCTGTGTTATTTTCAATTAAATTTAAAGTAGGTATTGCTCCCTTTTGTAATGTTTTTTTCCCTATGTCTGAAGTTTTAAAATGATGACTAACAAACACAAAAATTTTTTGTTTTCGGTGCATTATTTAATTTTAAAACCGAAGTCCATTCATTTCTAAACCTGTAAAATTTTAATAAAGGATTGTCCCTTTTCTTTTTTCCACAAGAAGGAATCAAGCAACTTACTCACCTTTTTGCGATCCATAATATCTTAAATGAAATCGTGATATTAAATGAATTATGAAACTAATTCATTTTTTGTACTCGTAAATACATAGATATGTACATACATATATTGGTACTTACCAATTAGAAAAGTATTTTTATAAATTTGATTTATTGATTGAAATGTTTTATTTAATTATCGCATTTTATTATTTTACATCAAGTTTAATTGAAATGCTGAGTAAACTAAACGAAAAAGCAAATTACATATACGTAGTACATATTTATAATATTGTTTGGTACCTACTTATGTATATTATTTTTTAATTTATTTACCTACATACATATGCACATAATTTTTTTAACAATAAATTATGCACCAGGAAACAATTATTAAAATAAAATCTATTATCAATTTATATATGATCATTGATCAATATACCTAATCACTTGTTTTTTAACTTATTTTCTAGAAAACAAATTTACTAATTGAACAATTTTCCAATATTTTGAAATTATAAGCATCATAAATCATAATCTCATACAAAATCAATAAAAACAAGAACAAAATATTACTAGTTTTTTTGTTTCTCTTTTTATATTATTCTTATTTATTCTATATTTGCATTGGTATGCATTAGTGGACATGAATGAATATATAAAAAAAATATTAAATAGTATGCCGCTATGACCATAGAAAAAATTAAAAGCTTTCTACGAGTGGAGGCAAGTAAGTCAAAAGCTCTCTTAATAAAATGTTATCGAAAATCTTTACTTGAGGTGTCTCTTCTATATGTAATTTATTATTCTATGCCGAAATGTAGGAGGTATTATAGGTAAATGTTCGTTTTATAGGTAAATAAATACCTTTTGGGTCACATCTCTGTGCCGAAATTTAAAAGTATTATGCCCATAATTATGTACATATATAGTGAAGCTGATTACTAAGAACTACCCCCGCACCCTCCGTCTTCACCCAAACATGCCTATAGGCATTATATTCGGGAAGTTTTTTTTTTTCTTGATTTTGAAAATTATCGCGTTTTTTTTCAAATAGATCGCCTAATAAAATAAAACGCCCATATAGGGCTCTTTATTTAAATATGAAATTTTTTATTCTGAAATATTAAAATACTTATTATAAAAGAAACTTTTTTACAAGAAACAAGATATATTATTCTATTTTGTTTTAATTCATACCTATATATGCATCTCGTTTTATAAATCAGAATCAGCTGAGATTAAAAATTTATTTATTATGCTTTTTATGGTTAGAGACTGAATTAACCGAATAAAGGGAGCTTAACACTTGGCCAAAACTCGGCTGACAAACATCTTTTTCCCCTAAATCCACTTATCAAAAAACTCACAATGCAAAAAATCAATTAGCAAATTTCTCACTTAACAAATTTGCATTTCGCAAATATCCATTTGTCAATATATGTATATATCAGATTTCGAATTTGGAGCGATTTTATAGTTGGTCAAAAAATCAGAGTTGTCCCTTTTTCTAGAATATTTATATATATTTATACATAAGTACCTGATATTCTGAATTAGGAGAAATTTTAGAGTTGAATTCAAAATCAGGGTTTCAATAATTTGTTTAGCGGGGGTCTGAGGAGCAGCAGCCTCCACTATATTAAATACATTGTTGTTGAAATATGCATGTAAAAAAAATAAATAGGTGGAATTTTATAGTTGATTACAAAATTAGGTTCCCAATAATTTTCTTAGGGGGGTTAGGAGCAGTAGCGCCCACTATTTTAAATGCCTTGTTGTTGAAATATGTATCTAGAAAAATATTAAGAGCGATTTTAGAGTTGGATTCGAAATCAAACTATTCCCTTTTTCCAGAATATTTATTAATGAAATATGGTATGCAAAAAGAATAATTAGAAGTATCTTGTAGTTGCTTACAAAATCAGAGTTATACGCTTTTTGCAGAATATGTTTACGTATATACCTATATATGTATAAGCTATTTGAAAATTTTAAATTTGACATCTAACCTTTTTAACAAATGCGTTTTTGTGAAACGAATTTTTTGCCAAGTGATTTTTTGCATTTTGATGTTTGCAATGTGAGTTTAGATCAACTGTGCCAATATCCTATACCAATATCAAATATAATTTTTTTTTTCGATCTTTGTTTCATATTCGTTTTTAAATACAATAAAACAATATTAAAAATAAAAAAAAAAACGTAGATAATACAATTTTTTATTTAAAAAAAAATCTCGAAAAAAAGTATTTTAGCCTTAAATATATGCTTTTTCTTCCCTTTTCTATAACCTTAAATGTAATAATACAAAATATATTGAATTTTCTTTTGTTTTTTTGATGAAGGTTAAGGAAATTTTATATAAAAGTTTTGATTGATTATCTGTTTTTAAAAAAATTAATTTAAAAAAAAAAACAAAATAAATTTTATTACAGTGGAATCCGTTTCAGAACACCCCCGTTTAAATGCAAAACCCGTTTATTATCACATTATAAAATGTATTAAACTTTTCTTTGATTTTTTCATACAATTATTGTTGTTTAAGTACACAAAACGTTTAACAAAATAAACTTAATTTTTAGTTTTTAATCAAAATGTGAATGTGTTATGTTATGACATTTGTGACAAAAACAAAAATCTATGGGTGTTTTTCTTTTTTAGTTCAGAGCAGAGCCAGAACTGTTAAAAAAAATTTTTTAATTTATATGTTTTGACACTTTTGACAGATTAAAGCTCTATTGTGTTTTAAAACTATTTCGGAACGTTTAGAGATAAAATATTTTTAATCTGTTCAGAACGTACTCTATGTACTCGATATCTGTTCAGAAATATCGACTACGTAGAATACGTACATAGAGTATGCACTAAAAAAGAAAAACACCCTATGTATTATGTACTTTTGATCTTTTAATTTTTGAATTTATTTATTGTTTGTTAAATTTAAATTATTATGTATGTATGTATTAATAAGTTATTGTAATTGAATTAAGTACGAGTTTAAATTTTATTACGTTATGTTATGTAACTTTTATGTTGTTTTTTTTTTATTAATAAATGGTAAAATACCTCAAGTCTTATTAATTTTTAAATGTTTCCCTTTTTTTCGGTTAAGTACACAATGTCTTTGTGTAATGAATTTGTAATGAATTTTGAGCTATGCACTTAAGCGGATTCCACTGTATATTCTTATGTATATTTTTATTATTTTCTTTGTAAAAGTTTAATGTATTTTTTGTGTTTTCAACTTTTTTATTTCATAAAATACTATAGGGAATTTTATCAAACAACTTTTAAGCCGGTTAATTGATCAAACTAACTCCAAATTTTAGGAAGAAATAATCCTAGATTTTGACAAATTATTTTTTTTTATAAAAAAAAACAAAAACAAACAAAGGATATTATACAATATATGGAAGCGCTACGAATGCTTATATCTCAAAAACTCGTTTTTTAAAATCTTAATTTTTTAAAAAATCTTTTTTTTTTTTTCAGAAAATACAGAAAAAATTAAAAATAGTTTTTTTTAATTTTTATCGCATAAAAATAGGAAGGATGTTAGTGTTGGATTCAAAATCAGAGTTTTATAAATTTGTCTAGCGAGGGTTTGATATTGAAATATGTATGAAAAAATATAATTAGAAGAGAGTTTAGCGGAGGTCCCGACCTGACTACTTCAAAGGGTTCCATCTTGCAATATGTATAAAAAAAAAAAAATAGGTGGTACGTATTTTAAAGTTTAAATATCTGACCTCTGATACTTCATATCTTTCTTTTTAAAAATGTACTAAACATAAAAAAACAAAACAGAAGGAGATTTTCAGAAACGGGATTTTGATAAAACGAAATTTTGAGAAACGAGTATTCGTACCCAACCAAAAATATATATATATATATACAGGTAACCCTTGATTTATGCGGTATTTAAATTAACGCGATTAAAATTTTGCGACCAGTTTTCATTTACACGTGCGCGGTTTCGGATTAACGCGGTTAAAATTGTGTAACCAGTTTTCTCAAATATAATTTTCAAAGCTTTTACTCATGATTTTTTTATGTCGGCTTTTAAGCCGAATAAATAAATACTCTAATATAAATTCACATAATGTAAAAATGCTTTAAAATATTTGTGACGTGCAACTTTTATCACTACATATTAGTTTCTTTGTATCATTATGGTCGTAATTTTTTGCTTTGAAAATTCGAAATTTCAATGTGAACTACAACATATCTTGGCTCAATACAATGAAATTAAAAAAGAGCTTGATAGAAATAAAATGCAGCCGAAATTTACCGATTTTATACAAGTTCAAAAATTCCAGCTGATGAAGTTAAAACTGATTCAGATGACGAAAATTTGATTTTACCAAGTAAACGTCAACTTTTGTTGACAAATTTTATAACTGATGAGAGTTCAGCAGATTAGTCAGATTAAGTTTTAATTTAATCTCCAGATTTAAATATTTTGAATTTATATACTTGATGTTTAATTTTTATTTATTTTACTATTTTCTTATTATTTATTTTAAAAGTTTTTGTTGAATAAATTACTGAAGTTAAATATATGACGTTGAATTCTTCATTTAAAAATGGTTGTGTTTTAAATTTGTACAACGTTTACTATTTTAAGTTACGTACTTTTGAAAAAAAAAACAGTACTGGAACCGAACTCCCAATTATGTATGAAGTTTAAGTCTCAATTTACGCGGTTTTGATTTACACGCTATTTAACTGGAACGTAACTAACGCGTAAATCAAGGATTACCTGTATCATAAATTATATATACATGTATATATTTTTCTTTAAATGACTTTTAAAATGCTGTTATTATACTATGTATGTACATACATATGTGCAGTATATAATTTAAATTTTCATTTTAATTTTTTTTTTTTGCAAGGATATTTTATAATATAGATAGACGGTAATCTTATCAATAAATTCTTTTTGATTATATGTAAGTAGGTAGATACTATTTCGATTAGAAACTGTTGGAAAATATTAAGGAAAAATATTTTAGAAAACGATAACAAATTTATGATGATTGAAAAACGTTTGATTTATGAGGAAAAAATGAAAAAAAATATTACACATAAATATAGAATTAATAATTCGAAAAGTAATTAAAAATATAATATGTTCAATAAACTTTTTAATTTTTGAAATATTATATGTACTGAATTAATTTACTGATGATTCAAATCAGAAGAGACTGGGTCTGGAGTACAAGAACCAGGAACCAAAAACTCAGAATCGTTGAGGAAATTCAAGGTGAAGTGTGTATGCAATCGATAGATGTGTATACAATGCAATCTCGATAGGGGATATATAATTAGAAAAATTGCTATAGTCTACCATATTATAGCCAAACAGCCATAAAGGCACTAAACTATACCAAGTAATTAAATCGCGATTTAATTTAGTGCTTAGTGAAAGTAAACCGTTTGGAAACAAACAATAAAATAACCCTCCATTAGGTACGGATGAGGAAGCGGATGAGGAACCCTCCATGAGGAAGCGGATCGACTTACAAAAGAAGGAGATGCAGCTCTGTTTACAGATCCCGAGCGATTTTGTGGCATAGGTAAACACAAAATAAGAGAAACACTAAAAATTTAAGTGTTAACTGTATGAGCTAATTATGGAGTAAAAAATTTGATCTCAGACAATCTAAGAAGATTGTGGGAATTTATATTACTGGAAAAGATGTGAAAAAATCATATTATTCGAATATAAAAATAAAACTAAGAACTCAAACATAGGATTACTCTCGGGACACTGCCGACTAAAGAGACACATAAGAAAATTTAAAACAGAAAATGACAGTACATATAGATTCTTGTCAAGAAAAAGAAGATTTTGCAGGTGACATGTTCAAAAACTGCACAGCTTTACTCAAGAGCAAGAAATGTTTTTCTTGAAGCATATTACTTTACCGAAACGAACTGCCAGCAATAAACCCTATAAAAATCTTGACTTTTTTAATAATACTTAATAAACTAATAAGTAATACTATGGTAAATACTGGTAATTACTGATGATACTGGTGTAAATACTGGTTGATACTGGAAAAATATTGAGGGGGGGTTGCCAGTAGCTACTTATGTTTACACTGACGATCAGCACACATATTTTTAAAGTAAATATTTTCTAAAATTCGAAATTTAAAAAACTAGGTATCTAGGTAAATAAAATGAATTGCACTTATGAATTGCATTATATAATATATGGTAATATGTACTAATAAAGAAATAAAAGTATCATCTTCTTTAAGTGTCATCTAACGTTAGCCGATAAACATAATAAATAATTCAACAAATGTTTTTATATGTAGGTGAAGAGAAGAAAATTTATACTGAACTTTAGGATTAAATTCGTATAATGTGTAAATGAGTTTAAAGTAGTTATTTGACAAAACTTTAACCAATTAATAATTTTGTAGACCGTAGTAACATAATTATGCTCTAATACAAAAACATTTTGTACAATTATATATAAAAGATTTCTCATAATATATTTTATATGTAATTAAACTATGCTATATAGTAAAACAGCGCTCCTGTAGTAAATGATTAAACCCATGTCTATTTGCATGTAGCTGAATAACTAATATTAACTAACTGAAATCTGATTTGAGAACAAAAAATATATTTATATGTAGGTACATATATTTTTAACTATAAGTATACATATACATAAGTTAATTAGATCTTATAGAATTAAATGATTTTTTAAAATTAAGAATTGGTTAAAGTCAGTGTTTTAAAAAGTTAAAATTTCAACTTAACTTAAGTTTCAAATCTTGAGAGTATACTTACTGTAGCGATAAACATGAGCATACAGAAAGAGCAGACCCAAAGGTATGGGTTTGAGCGAATTTAAAAATAATTGAGTTGATCGCGGAATAAATTTTAGAATTTAAATTCACTTGTTGCAAATTAGAAACTTTTACTTTTCCGAATAAAATGGAACTTAATAAATGGGATAAAAAAAAAAATTTATTTAAACGTCACAAATGTAATCAGACAAGTGTAGTACAAAAACTTAAAAATGTTGAACATTTTTTTACTTTTCAATTTTAATTTTTTTTTTTTGGAAAATAATCGATATGTTGATTTTTACGATAAACCGAGTTATGAAAGAAGTCAAAATTTAACAAAAACAGATACAATCTAAGAATACTTCTGTTAATGTAAAAGAAATTGAGAGGCCATTCGCAAGACAAAAGTAGGATAATATATGCATGTTGAGGAAAATGTTCAGAAAATCCATCTTAAAGAATGAAAAACTACTTTGGATTCCTAAAACACTTGAAATTTTTAAGGTGGAACAAAATTTAAAGATTATAAAAATTATTATACAAACTAATATGATTATTTTGGCATTTTTTTTATAATTATCTTAATTCCGGTTTTTTTTTGTTGCTTTCTGTTTTCACTAAAAAAAGTGAAACATTAAAATACTTCTTTTTTTTTTGTTTTAATAAATATCCTGATTAAATTTTTTTTTTTTTGTTTCAACTATTTAAAAAACAAAACCAATTTTAATTTCGAACAAAAAAACAAAAAAAAAAAAAAAAATAAAACAAAAACTAAAATAAAACAATTCTTAAAAATAAAGAGAAAATATCGATTGACTTGCATTTATTAATTATATATGATAAATACAGTTACGAACAAAAATATTTGATATTTTTTTTTTTTTTTTGTTATATTGTATCTATTAAAGATTTAGCTAAATAGCTAAACATTATATACGGCAAGCAAGATGTATTGTACCTGGAAATAAGACCGAATTTGCAAAATTCATGATTTCAGTTTTATTTTCGCATCGAAAAGGAAATAAAAACAATTCGGTATTATTTTTGTTCACCAGCATATACCTATAATTTTCTTTTTTTTTTTAATTCATTTCTCTGCCACATAAATGTGGACAGGAAATTACACAGCCTTTCTTGTTCTTTTTAGTTATAAACTGCACTTTGAATATTGACGAACGAATGTAAACTTATATACATTGTACAGCTGTAATGCATAAGTCAAAACTTTCTAATTTGAAAATTCTTTTCATCGAACGGTATAAAAATTCGAATTAAAGAGTTTAACTTTGAATTTGGATCTTGACTGAAGGTTTGATAGTTTTATTTATATTTGTGTGTTTTGTGAACGCTTTAATTTTAAACATAAATAAATCATACTTTTAATTTATAAACATAGTTATATAAGTGTCTAAAAGAGGAACGTTATATAATAAACTTAAGAATATATATAAAAGTTTTATATATAGGTGAAATATGAAATAAAAAGTTTCTCAATATATATATCGCATTATAAAATGATCCATCATTGTCTTAATAAAATGATCCAATTTATTATAAAAAATAAAAGAAAATTTAATTGGGATATTTTAATTTTAGTGCAAATTATAGTCAGCAAAATTACAGTATAGTCAAGAAAAACAAAACAAAATTATAAATACAAGAAATTAGTTAAATGTACTAAATTAATTAAGAACAGATTTTGGAACGTTTAAATCATGAATACAATTTCCATAATTAAGTTGAACATCCCATTTTATGAATCATGATGCAGTATTTTCGAGATTCATACGTAATGATAAAAATTTTAAAAAACGTTAAAAACTGTAAAGTTTTCATTCACAAAATAAAAAAAAAAAATTGAAAAATATCTTTTACTTAATATTAAAAACAAAATCATCAATTCAAAATTCACTGTGAAGTCTGAATAGCGATCTTAAAAAGAAGAAAAATTAAAAAAAGAAGAAAAAAAAATAGTTATAACGAATTAAAAAAAAAAACTTAAAGATCACCTTTTAATTAAATATACAAAAAAGAAATAAACATTGAAATTATTTTATATATACTTTGTAAAAAAAAAAACAACGATTTGAATTATATTAGTTATGAATGTATGTATAATTTTTTGTTCGCAACTGTACATATAAAAATTATTATTATTTTTTAATTGTTTCGTTTTGTTTTTTTTTGTTTTTTAACTCATAAATTTAATTAGAACCAACATTGTTCTTAGTTTATGTATTATATATTAAAGGGTATATAAATAAACTAAATATACCTGCAATTATATTGTATATATATTTATATATAATGATAATTGTTTTGTATTAAAATAAATGAGGAAGAAAATAATAAATATTAAAATACATATTAGGGAAACCTTACTAGGTTTTTTATTGTTTTTTTTTTGTTTTTTTTTTCATATTTTTCTTATTTATTTGTTTGTATGTTTATTTCTAACTAACTACTTACCTTGATTTACTTTGAAAAAAAAAAAAATAGGAAATAAATAAATAATAACTGGTAAAATAAATCGATAATATATAATATAAGTATACATACATAGGCCGCACATATTATTTATATGTATACATATATAAAACATGTACTTAATATAAATAATATGATATTATAATATGCTAGTCATAACAAAAAATATAATATGCACTTATGTATAGATATACATATGTATAAGTACATAAATATGTATATATATATATATAGATTGTATTATATTTATATATATATATATATATATATATATATATACATATATGAAATATAAAATTAATGTTTTTTATTTTATATTGTTTTTTAAGGGTAAAAAAACAAAAAAGAGTTCGGTCTAAATAATTAATATGTATTTTTTTTTCTTTTATTCTTTTTATCCGACACTCTCTTATTTTTTACATAAGTATTTTATTTATTTTATTTTTTTTTTATTTTTAAACTAAAAAACAAAACAGAAAGTATATTATATAACATTTAAACGCGTAATTGTAATTGTATGTACTTAGGTACATACTTAAATTCCTTAAAAAGTTTAAAATTAAATTTGACAAAAAAAAAGAAATAGTTATTGATTTGTTATAAAAGAGAAAGTAATTAAAATTAATTTAATTAATAAATAATAACATTTCATTCATTTTTTTTTGTTTTTATTACAGTAAAACCCTATTAATTTGGAAGTTGGAGCAATAAATTTGAACAATCTATCGTACAATTAAATCGAAAAAATATTGAATTTTTTTTTTTTTTTTTGCTTTCTTCAAATGTTTATTCACATATTTTTTTTTTTTGGTTTTTACTGTTGCATATATTCAAATTGAAATCATATTTTGTGCATCGGTTTCAATTAAACAGATTTCACTGTATAAAATATATTTAAATATATGAAAACTGAAAAATATGTTAAAACTTATTAAAATAATATTTAATATTATATTATATATATATATATATTTTTTTTAAATTTAAATATACATATATACTAATGCATATATATGCATATGTATAAGTACATACAGGTATGAAATTTATATGAATTTTAATTTGTTTAAAAATCAAAATGATATGTTAGTCGCTTCCGTTTGCAAAATCGATCGACGTTCTGTTAAGTCTTTATATTAAAAAAATAAAAAAAATTCGGAATTCGAACGATAAACGATTACAAATGTCTAATGTACATTTTTAAATAATTAATTGTCTATCTATAGTATCACAAGATGACGTTGTGCTTGTGACTTTTATCATTAATTTATTTTTATGTTTTAAAAATTTTGTTTATCGTTTGTCATTCGATTATTTTTTTTGATAATTTTTTAACATTTATATCTATGTAATATATATACACTCATCCTTCGATTAAGACGGTACTTTATTTCAATTTTAAAAATTGTTTAAAATAATTATTTTAATTGTAAAGCTATAATTGTTATAGCCAAATAATAGGTATAGATAGGTTAACCATAAGTAAATCGAAGGATAAGTGTTTTTAAATTCTAAATGTATATACAATATTAAAAAATAAAACAAAAATAAAAATAATTAAATTATATCATAAATAAATTTTTGAAAAAAAAAACAAATCTCTATTTAAATTCAAAATAAGTAATAATATTGAATAAGGGGCCTCAGTGGCCTGGCGGGTAAGTAAGACCGTATAAAATTAACACCGAAGTTCGAATCCCACACACGTCGTCAGAGTTATTTTCCCTTACGACATTTACAGCCACGCCTGAACAGGAAAGGTTGTGTAATTTCCTGTCCACATTTATGTGACAGAGAAATGCATTAAAAAAAAAAATATTAAATATAACTAAACGCTCCCACATAATAACAATCAGGGCTGTCATCCTACTACAATTGTATAAGATATACTACTATTTTTTTTAAATGAAAATTTTACTACCACTTTTTTGTTTCTACTGCTTTCATGTAATTTGCTAGATTTTATTATATATATACTTGCTTATTTGAATAAAAAATTTTTTTTTTATGTAATTTAACATATTTTACATAATTTATTTTTTTTCTTAGTAAAAATTTTTTTTCTGATTTTCTATGCGAAATTAAAATTTTAATAGTTGATTAGCATTTTAGTTTCATTTTGATCGATTCCTTTTGATTTGTTTTGTACCATCATAAACAATGAACGAGCCTTATTTTGTTCTATCAATAAATGTTTGACGAATACAATGCTAAAATGCTTATGCAATGTAATCATTTTGACGTTAATCATCAATTATCATTAAAGTTTGAATTTGATTTTTTTTTTAATTGCAAACTCAAGTTTTAAAAATGAAAAATATTTAAAAAAAAAATTAAATTTAAATAACCTCATTTTTATTTCAAGCTAACGCTAATTTTCATAAAAAAAAACCTGTAAACATTTTGATTTTAAAATTTAAATTACATCTACTATTTTAAGTTCCTATTTGCTACTTTTTTTGTCAGATTTACTACTACAACATCCCATTAGGGTGACAGCACTGATAAAAATATACATACATACATTATATATATAAAATTTTTAAACGTTTCATTTAATTCTATAATTAAAATATGACTCTTCCTCAACTTTTGCCTGTTAGTTATATGGGCCAGTTACTATTAATTATTATTATTAATTTTATATTTTTAACAGCAAAATATTTTCAATAACTTTTTTTTTAATGAAATACCTATAGAAGAATGTATTAGGCCGTATTTAGACATGTTAACATATCTGTATTTAATGTTCTATTTTTTCTTGTATTTATAAATGTGCTTGAAAATTCTTGCGTTTACATTAAGTTGCAGTTGCAGTTTGTAAAATTGTAATTTGTAGTTGCAACTTTATATGTGTGCGTTAATATTATATAACGTATTTTTTTTGACCTGATAAAAGTTTTTATTATTGGGCCTTATGATTGAAAACGTGCGAAAAACGTAAATACTACCGAAATACCAAATTAACTAATTATCGTATGATTGATAACGCACGGAAAACTTTTTTTTCAAACTTAATTTATTTGTATGATTGAAAACTTACGGCGTTAGTTTGTTTAAAGTTAAAAGCGTGGATATGTCCGCGTTTTAAAAAAATTAAAAAAAACATTTAGGTATGTAAGTTTTTAATTTTTTTTAAATCTTTTAAGTAAACAAAATGACATATTTAAGTTTTTTAATTTAACTTTTCTAATTTTTAAACTTTTTGACTTAGGAGAAAAATAACAAAACAGGAGAAATACGCTGAATTGGTTGCGAAAGATAAAATAAAATAATGTGGTAGGAAACTTTACTTCAAACGCTTTAATAGAAACTTCTTTTTGGAAAAAATTATTCACGTTTTAAAATCAATTGCAAATGAAAAAACATTTTTATTATACATATTTTACCTTAAAATCAACAAAACACAAATTTTTTATTACAACTTTTTTATCTAAAAGTTTCTAAAATTTTAAATTTTATAAAAATATTATTTTTGTTTACCTACTTTATACCTACTTGACGTTTATATTATACTAAAAACTGTTTTTGACAACTGTCATTTAATTTCGAATTAAAATTTAATCACGCGTTTTCAATCATACCAACATAGAGTGTATGTGAATAATCTTTTTCGAGCGGCGCGTTTTCCGTGCGTTTTCAATCATAAGCCCCCATTGTTTTCGTGACTTGCATAAATTTTTAAATAAAATTTTAGTTAACAAAAATGAAAAAACGTTTTCGAATTTTTACGCCTTTTTGTCGTTTTTTTTTTTTATTTTTAAATATAGTTTTTTTTTTGGGAGAAGTTCGAACTCAATAATGCGCCTATAGTATAAATATACGGAATATACGGGACAAATTCAAAAAATGATGTTGCTATAACTGTTCGCAAAGTTTAAACAATAGTAACTTATTGTTCCTTGTTCCAGTTGTGGAAGAAAAAAAATCCATTAAATTATTATGAAATAAAATAAAAATGTAATTTCAGGATTAGATAAAATTACGGTAAGATCTATGAGAGTTAGTAAATATTATAAAATAAATCTATAGTAAAATTGATAAATGAAAGCTTTACAATTAAAAAAAAAACATACCTAGTTCCTATTCACAGAAGTGGATCAAAAGAAGATTGTGGTAACTTTATATTATACTTATAGACCAATTTTAATTCTAAATTCAATTTAAAAAATATATGAAAAAGTTATTAAATGAAAAATTAGAAGCTTCATTACAAAAACAATTGGTTTTGATACTAAACAGTATGGTTAGATATTTTGTAGAAAATATAGTGGTGTAGATTCAGCAATTGCAGCATATTTGAAACATATATTTTATGATGTGTTAGATGACGGTTACTATGTTGACGCAGTATTTATTGTCTTAAAAAAAATATTTTGACATGGTAAATTATTCAAGACTTCTTAGTTTGTTAGATAACTTAGGAATAAAAGGCAACATCAATCTCTTATTAAGAAGTTATTTGACAAATAGAACCCAATGTGTTAAAGTCAATGTGGTACTAAGTGATGAACTACTGCTAGCGCCGTTATGATAACATTATGGTTAAGGATACTACAAAAGAACGAGTTGATAGTGTTAAATACTTAGATAATTGATGAAAATTTAAGACAGGAACCATAAAGAAAAAAATTATATGTACCTACAATTGTGGCTATTAGAAATATTTGGTGGGGTATAGCAAATTATGCAGCTAAACTTATATATTATAGTGGCAACATATTATCAAGAATCAGATACAATATATATGCAGTTGAAACCATTGCTCATATTTTCATAAAAATCAAATCGGTATTGTACTTAATGGATAGGGCTTTTAAAACTTTTATTTAAATTGAACCCGAAATCTTTCTATTGAAAGACAACGATTTAATTAGATTGTATTTATTTATTTATTTATATTAATATTACATACATAAATGTAATGCAATATTATTGAACCATCGGCTACTAAAGGCCATTATAGGTTTTTATACTATTATTAAATTATATACTAATATTATGTATTTTATTTATATTATATACTATATATTTACATTATATTTGGTCGTAAGGGGGGTATTAACGAAAAAAACACTTACGACCTGTGCAGGGATCGAACCCACACTCCTTCGGTTAATACGCCACACGCCTACCCACTAGGCTACCGAAGCCCCAATTAGATTGTATTTCGACCATCTGTATGAATTGTCAAATTGCATATATTCAGGTAAGTATTGTAAATAAGAAAGCGAGACAAATAAATAATTATTTCTGAATCAAAAAAACAAAAAACAAAAAAAATGTGCCACTACTTGAATTTTGAGAGTTATTTAATCAAATTACACTACATTAGGAATAAAATAAAAATAAAATTCATTACAGATGAATTATATAGATACATACAAAACCATCGCCGATAAACCCAACTCTCTTAAATCAAAAAAAATTTTAATTATTTAATATATGTATTAAGAAGTAAAAAAAATCGATCTAAACAGATTGTAATGTAATGATTAATCTAATGTTTAATTTAAAAAAAAAAAAAAATAATAGTTGTTTAGTAAAACGTAGCAATAAAATGTATTACCTACCTAATAATTGTTTGGTAAAACATGCAAACAAAAAAAAGCATGCAAACAAAAATATTTGTTTTGTAATGCAATTGAATGCGAATAAAATGTTTGTACAAAATAAAAAGAATTCAAAACAAAAAACAAGAACAGAAAGAAAAAAGAAAATTTTAATTTTAATTTTTTTTTTATTTTAAAAAAAAAAAACGTTGCATATTTATAGGAGTTATTGTTAAAATAAATTTTCTTTTCTTTTGCTTTATTTTTTTTTTCAATTACTTTTCGTTTTTACTTTCTTTGAATACATATTATTAGGAATTGTATTGCAATCATGAGAAATTACATACTCGTAAGTTTTGTTGAAAGAATCTCATCATTTTAAATCTCATTGAAAAATAGGAATTTTTCTTTAGACATAAATAATAACTACTACATATGTATCTGTGAATCTAATATAAATACAATGACTTTTAAAATGACTTTTTAATCTAATCTATATTAAATTTTTCTGCTTAATTAGATTTTTAATATATAATTATATATAATATACATATATATATATCTGAAAACAAAAAAACTTGTTCACTTTGTCTTTTATAACTCGGGGGGTGAGAAATGAGAATACGAAAAAATTAACGCAATGATTCTTCTGGTATATAATTTTTCTGTTTTTATTACAAAATAGTTATCGTGATAAAGTTAACAACTTTTTTTTTTTTGTTCAGTTTTTCATAGTTTGTCTTTTCCTTATACATACATATATACATATATACGTGATTAATATGTCGCGGTTTCGTCTCCTTTTTTTTATATTGCGTGTCAGTTATCCATTGAAGTGTTGATCATAATTCAAATAATGTTAACTTTATTTTTTATGATATGTATTTTACAAAAAAAAAAAAAAAAAAACACAAATCTAAATTGAAAATCTAGAAAAAAAGATTGTGCTTTCTTTACAGTTATTCAAACTTTAAATTAATTTTTGTTTTTTTAGATATTTTTTTTATTATATCATTTTATATATATCTGTATACTATATATATTTTATGTATTAAGTGTATCATATTAAATTGATGTGAATATTTTGTACATATTAACTTATGTATATATTAGTATATAAGTAACATTATAGTTAATTAGATTCTTGATAAGGGGAAAGGAGAAAAATCAATATAAGTAGTCAATATTTAATATATTATGTAAGGTATAAGTACATATTTTTACCTTAACTGAAGACATTTTTTATTTTTTTCATTGACATTTTTATTTCAAATGAAGACTATTTACTTTAACTGAAGACTTTTTTTTTTCAATGAAGACTTTTTTTTTTCAATTAAGATTCTTTATTTCAGTAATTTAGTTAGTATATATAATATACGTGTAACGTGTATATATACATATAAATATATATATATGAATATATATAGTATATAATATATAAGATATTATTTATTAATTTATATGTATGTACACAATACACATAATACATATTATACATATATGTATATTAACTAAATTACTGAAATAAAGAAATTTTATTAAAAAAAAAATGTCTTCACTTAAAGTAAAGTCTTTAATTCAAAGCAAAAATCTAATCATTGAAAAACAGTTATCTTCAATTAAAGAAAAAAAGTCTTCGGTTAAAGTAAAAAAGTCTTCAATTAAAGTAATAAAGGTATATATGTACTTATAATGCAATATATACTTATACTTTATTAATTTCAATGTAGAGCTTTCAACAAGACATTTAAAAGAAGAACATCTTGTCGAAAGCTCTATTTATAACTTAAAAATCTTTTTAAATATGCATGTCAATATCAAAATAAGTCAAACATTTTTATTTGACAAGAGCACAATTTTGTTAAGGCAAATTCAATACGAAGTTCGATGTAAAGTCTTTAAAAAAAAATATGTTTCTAAAAAAAAACAAAGTCTATTTTTGGTTAATAATCTTATATCATTTTCAAATTAACATGGAATGGAATGTCAAATTTATGTCAAGTCAAGTTCATAGTTCAATCCAAGCGGACAACAAAATAAAAACTGTGCAGGGATACCGCAAGACTTCATTCTATCATCCAAATTCTTTATAATATATTCATCTCGCAGACATTCCAAAATTTTCAAAATGTGAAATTGTTCTGTTTGCAGGCAGAATAAATCCTCGTCAAAATCTATACCGTTATAGGATTAGTATAAGAACTTAGAAAATGATTTTCGCGAATATTAGCGATTGATTCCACTTTCATATGTGGGAAATGTTAAAATGTTAACGGTGAGAAAATAAAAGTGATCTTTCTTTTCCAGATAAAAAAAAAAAGGAATTCTACATAATTTACCAAAAATACCAAAAATTTGATAACTACTATAGAAAATAATGAAATGAATCCATTAAATATCTGATGGCTTTAACTTAGGCAAAAAAAAAAAAAAATATTTTAATTATTAAAATTTCATGTACTTAAAGTCATAAATTAATTCAATCTGTTTATCAAAACTCTTTATCCCAATTTTAAATAGAAAATAATATTTGAACATAAACAATAAGTTATTAATATACAAAGTGATTTTTAATAAGATTGTTCTCTGTGGCTACCCCACATCGAAGGTTTATTGTGCAAAATTATATTTATTTCTTCTACAGAGAAAAGCGAATTTAATACTAAAACTAATATTATGCTAAAAAAAAAAAACAAATAAACACTTTTCAATTGTAAAATTGCGCATAAAATTGTAAGTGCATACAATTGAAAACAGAATAGAAACAGACTTTTTTAACAGAACTTATAAGTATACTTTAATAAATCCAAACCGTCTAAAAACAATCTTTTCAATTCAAACAAATTTCAAACTATAACTAAGTACTTATAAAAATTAGTAATCAAATAGTCTACATAAGTTAGTTTTAAATTCTTAGTTATAAGACCGTGTCCGAAACTATAGCACTTCGCACTAAATACTCAATAAATTAATTCCGAAAAACTCCGAAATTTTTTTTAGTGTATTCGAAAATAAGTGCACTAAATTTGTCTGATTGCACTTGATCAATCCCCTAAATGTACGCCCTAAAAGAGTCATACATGTAAAAGAAGAGTGTGAAGTATCTAGTGTCAAGTGCTAGTGCGATAGATTCAGAAACAGCTTAAGTCACTAAAAAATAATTGTTAGTAGGTTTTTTACCCATTTTTCCTACATCAACTATCTATATATATATGAATTTGTATATATAATAAAAACTCTAGATTATCTCTTAACTTTAAGTCACAGTTGTAATACTGTCAATGTGGTATAATCTTCTAAATTATAAATATTGGTTTTTTTTTTTGCACAAAATTTTTAAGGCACAATAAATAAAATAAAATTAAAAAGTATGTACGTATTTATGGTTTTAGTCAAGACAAAAAGTGTGGCATATGTAAAACAAAAAAAAAAAACCAATACTCTAAGTTTTTTTTTAGTACTTAATTACTGTAGAAAATTTTTTAATTAAATTTTTTTTTGTCATTTTTGATAATTTGATTTAATTTTTCTTTATATGATTTAATATCCTTAGAATATGCCTCTGTCTCATATATTATCTTAAGAGATTTAATTAACCATCAATTTAAGTGTCTTAAATTTTACTAAGGGACACAATTGCAATACTGATGTAATTTTCGAAATTAGGTATATCTGCATATTTATTAAAACAGTTAATAATAAATTAGTATAGTTAATTTTGAAATATTACGAAATTTTGATAGTTAGGACCTATTTTAAATTTTAAATTTTTTTTTTTCTATTAAACTTATATATATATGGTACCTATATATACATAATATTTTCTTCTTTTTTCTTTTTTGAATATTTCAATATTTAACGGTATTTCCCCGCTTATTCGTTATCCTTTATGATTGATTTTATTCATCATACTGAATAAAACAAAATAAGATTTGATATATATATAGTACATAGATATATAGTATATAAATATGTTATAATATATATGTATGTATAAGTATGTATATTTATTATATAAAAATAAGAAGCAACAAAAATAATAAAAATGTCATAAGTATGTGCGCAAATTCTGTTAACAGAATATCGGAAATGTACCAAAAATTCTGTCTGTTGAAAGGTAGTTTGAAATAAAGAGGGGATGAAACATTTTTTTTTTATATATTTTTTTTTTTACCAAATTTTTATTCATTCATTTTCATATCTATTGTATATTCTTTGACCTTTTTTGTTATCACTTTGTTGTTATTGTTATTATTGTCATTATTGCTCAACATATTGTTGTTGTCCATTTGAAAACAATCATTTATATAGAATTTATTATTTATTTGATCTGCAGATATATAATATAATAACTTTAAAATACAGTGGTCGTTCATAATAATTTGTGCAATAGAATTTTTCAATTTCAAATCAACAAAATTAAAATAAAAGATGACTTAATAAGAATTACGCATAAGTAAATAGTATATATCAATCTCTTATAAACAACTACTTTAATTACTTCCTGCAAATTTCAAGGTATTGTAGATATTTCGTTCTAAAGTTTATTAATATCAACCCAAGTTTCTTCTTTGGACCTAATGTTTTTTTAATAAAATATGCGGCATAAGTATCATTGAAAACATTTATATCAACTGGGGGCTCATTTATTTCTATAGGTGGGTTTCACAATAAGTCCTATTCCATTATATGATATGCAACCTCAAATTATTAATTAACCATCAGTTAAATTTCTAGTGCAAATAACTGTATGTTTTCTGCTTCCTGACTTATAGAACGATAAAACTGTTTACCATAACTATATCATCTAAAGAAAATGCGGACTCATCAATTAATAAAATTTTTTGTCAA
Source organism: Poecilobothrus nobilitatus (assembly GCA_947095535.1). Taxonomy (NCBI): domain Eukaryota; kingdom Metazoa; phylum Arthropoda; class Insecta; order Diptera; family Dolichopodidae; genus Poecilobothrus; species Poecilobothrus nobilitatus. The sequence goes on from OX352775.1 coordinate 1,067,341, forward strand.
AGTTCGAGTGCTTAATGAAGAAAGCAAAACCTAGCAAAATGTTATTTTCACATAACGGTAAACACTGAATTTAAAGAATGTGGATAATTTTGATAATTTGATAATCTGAATAATTCTGATAATCTGAACGTAAAAAAAATGCAGTCACTTTTGAAAATAACGCTTTTTCAAATTTTGAAGAAATGTATGACTAATTTGAACGACTAATTAAAAAAAAATGTTCTTTAAAAATAATTTTTAAAGAGACCCAGCGATGGTTAAAATTTCATTGTTCTAGTGTAGTGGATTTGTAAACAGACTGATGGACGGGCGGATGAACGGACAGAGTGAAACTAGTAGGTAAATTTTTAAAAACTTTTTTTGATATGAAAAAAATGTGCTATTAATGTGTGTACACTAATTTTGTACACACATAATATAAAACAAGAAACCGTTAGAATTTATCCTAAGTTTAGCCCCTGCATAAATATTTTTGATGAAAAACAAACATGTTTAAATAAGAGTTTTAAATTTTAAATGTTTGGTTTTTTTTTGTTAAGGTTCTTTTTTTCTTGTTTTTTTTTTTTGTTTGTTTGTTAAGTGAAATGTTGGATATTAATTCTTTGAATGAGAAAATAAAAAAATATTTTTACTTAGCTTTTATTTAAATTTTATTGTAAAAGCAGTTTTATTGCACAAATAATTATGACGATTACTGTATATAAATGTGCTCAAAAATTATTTTTTATAGAGTTATTTTCGGACATTTATGTTTTCTATGTTTAATGTTATTTTGTTTTTGTTTTTTTTTTATGTTTTTGTTACTTGTCCTATCACCTTAATACTATAAGTTTGAAATTCTGAAATACATATACATATGTACTTATATAAAAATAAGTAAATAATAATAAGTTATACATGCTATATTTTTTTTTCATATACATATATTATATATGAGTACATTTTTGTATAATAAGTATCTATGAGTAGTATATATAAATATATAGGTACATATATATAAATATGCATTATATAATATATATATTGAAAAGAAGAAGTTGAGAAGAAGATAATGCAGAGCAAACAAAAGAAAAAAAAAAAAAACGTTTGAATTTAAGATAATTTTTTTTTGTTTTTTTTTTTTTTTTTATTAAATGAATTTGAAGTTTTTATGTTAAGAACAATTTTATTTGTCAATGTCCCTGTTGCTTTAAGGTAAGAACAACTTCTACTATTATTCGTGATAGTATAAGCTATTATTTTAATAGATTTTATGACATTGCAGAAATGTTTTCAATAGATTGGCAAAAAAAAAAAAAAAACATGTACGTGGTGATAGTTGCTGGCAGGAGTATAACAAATTTAAATTTGATTTCAATTCATATTTTCAATTTAAACTCCTTTTCGTATAATTTCGTATCGCGGAGGATAACACTTTTTTTGTTTGTATTTTATATTATTTATTCAATCTTATTCAAATAAAATATTGTAGAGTTGATTTTTTTTTTTTGAATACCTAATGTTAAAAAAAAAATTGTTAAGACAATGTATGACAAACAAAAAAAACAAAAAAAAAAAATCTAAAATTTAAGTAACTGGTCAGCTTATGAACAAAATTTTTATTTCTCCCTCTGCTTAAGAACTATAAAAAGAAATTTAAAAATTGAATATATGTATATGTATGCCTATACAATTTATATTTAGATACCTAGGATCCTAGAAATTGTTGGATTTTTTTTTTTTTTTTAGATATAGCTTAAAAAGTTTTGGTTTTAAAAATGTACTATAATTTTAAATAAATTTTATTATTTGTATTTTTAAGCCAATTTGTATAAGTACAGAAATGGTTAAAATTTACTATATGAAATCTCATTTTAAAAAATTTTTCATTTTTCAAAAGTTATCTTTTTCAAAATCTATATCTTTCTTTTTTAAATATACTGATGTATATATTTTTTATTTTAATAAGGAATGAAAAGAATAAATCTTCTACTTAAGTATATACAGAATCGAATGATTCCGCTGAAAAATTATTGAACTATTAACTACGTAATTAGTTTGGGAAAAACGAAAAATATTTGTTCTATTAATTACAAAAAACCCGAAATTGAGTGTCTTAAGTCAAAACTTAAATCATTTCATAGTATAGAAAAAGCATGCGCTTGTGCAAACTAGTCCGTTAAACGATCCTAATAATGTCATCTCAACGATCTTTCAACTTGGTCTCGCCATCTTCTAACAGCAATACTTTTTATATAGCCTAATGGAAATTAGTATTCGTTATGTTGAGATAAAATGTGAGATGTCTTTACTCAAGAGCTTTCAAAGAGAAACAGAAAGAGCTTGTGTTCCTTATTCTTATCCCTATGTAGTTCATGCCCATTCTTATATGAATTTCAAATTCCCAGATGTAATAATTCGTTTTTACATAACGTAATTCGAATAACTAATGTGTCAGAAAAACAAAATTCAGAAAAAAAGAATGTAGAAATAAACAATATCCAGAAAAATATTTTTTTTTTTTATATTTTGACTTATAGATAAAATTTGAAATGGAATTCTCATGTTGACCATATTAAAAATAAAACCATCATTTCCTTATAGCAGCTTTATATTGACAATGTTATTAATTTTGGTAAAATCTATACTCACTACAATATAATATTTCGCTCATAAGTATACATTTCTCAGTTTATTTATCTATATTCTATCTAAATTCTAAATTCAATATGGTCAATAGCTTCCCCTTATAAAATGAAATATATGAAATTCAAACTTTACAAAATAAGGCATTGAAGGCAATGAATCGTTTATTTTGTTTTTAACTCCATCCATTATTATAGTGGAAAAATTTCACCTCTTGATGAATTAAAGGTTTACGAATTGTGTACATATTATGTCACTAGTTGATCTACAACCAAAACATCTGGGGTATACAACTATCTAAGATTTATGAGGTTCACCAATATAACACAACTGGAAGAGATAATTTATTTAACAGAGTTACAAGTGACAGATCCCATTAAAAAATTCTCCCATTAAATTATACCCAAAATTCATTCCATTAAATAAATTGAGAAAATTAGTTATTTTTTTTTTTTAACAAAATAAAAAGTTTGTATACAAAATTTTTTAGAATTTAAAATTTTGATTTGAAATAATGGTTTCAATAGAATTTGTTTAGAAACCTAAGCTTGCTTTTTATAATATTATATTACATCTATATCGAATCATTCTAAAGCTTCTTAATATTTCTATTGGATACATGAAAAACAAAATATCTGTTTTTCTTTTCCAGAAAATTATCTTTATACCAAAAAAAACTTTTTTTTTTTTCTAAAATATCAGGGGTGACCTACCTACCTCCTTTGCCAGCTATTTATGAAATATTATATTGAGTTTTTTATTTCAAATTTTTCTATTTTTTTTTGGATTTAATAATTTCTGAATTTTCTACATTTTATTTTTCTCAATTTCGATAGCGAAGCCAAAAAAATTTTTATATATATATATCATTTTTATTTTAACTGAAGAATTATTTACTTTAAGGGAATATTTTCTATTTTAAGTGAACACATTTTTCATTTAAATGACAACATTTTTATTTTAAATAAAGAATTTTTACTTCAGTAATTTATACCTATTAACTTATATATAATTTATATATATATTTGGAGAAGATATTTATGTATCGGATATTAATATGCATTACATATATATACATAAATATGTACATTATGCAATTCTTTACTTTAATTTTTTGTTACAAATGTCTTCACTTAAAGTAAAAAACAAATCTTCATTTAAAGTAAAAATTTCTTCACTTGAAATAAAGAAATGTTCACTTAAGTTAAAAAATGTGTTCACTTAAAGTGAAAATGTCTTCAGTTAAAATAAAAAAAGAGTAGAGTATGTAAAAACATAATTTTGAAATTGAATTTATACTTAAGTATGTTATATAAAAACAAAAAATTAATTTGAAATTAAGAATAAATAGTAATAAATTACTAAAGAAACTAAATTATTTATAATAAAAAAAAAAAAAAATAAATAACTAGATTCAAATATACTGGATACATTCTAAATCGTGTTTAAAAGTCTAATGAATAATAATAAATACCGTAATAAAAAATATAGTTTAAAAAAGGATTTAAAACATACGTAAACAATTTATTGTTAATATTTATTGGGTTTTTTTTTTTTTTTGTCAAACGTTTTATCAATATTTTCTTTTTATTTTTTCAATTTAATATATATGTATATACAATTAGGGTTGCCACTTTGGTAATTATTTACCAAATTTTTTTTTTCTTTTGTTTCTTCAGGATTCAATTTTTTTCAGGATTTCATGCAAAAACAAATATCACTTCAAGCAATATTTCAGAATCGAAAAAAAACAAGGAAAACTGCAGTAGAGTAGGCTGTGCCAATTCTGGGGTACACGTATGAACGTTATATATATAATATTTCTACAAAACTTGATTATCTTTGAATAAAATTTCAAATGTTTTAGTATCGACTAATAATTTTGCAAAAGTGACGTAAAAAAAATTTCTTTATTTTTTGAGTTAATTATCATGCGGACGGCCGTACATGGCTTAATCGACTCAGAATTCGATTCTGAGCCTATTCATACCTTTGGCACTATATCTAGTTCGATTCCTTTAAGGTGTCCAAACGTAATGGTAAATTTACTTATTATACCCTTCAGTTCATGTTGGTATAGAAAGATATTAAATCCAATACACTTTTTTTTTCTATTTAAAATTATATTATTTAATTAATTAAGGTGTACTTCATCAATTTAAATTATACGATTTGATTTTCGAAGCAATAATTTCAAAAGAGTTATTCACAATAACTCCTATATATGAAATTTTGGTTTTGTTCAAATTTATCTGTTTTACATAGTAATAAAAGTTTTTTTTTAACAGAAATATATATGAAGAAATATTCAAGAAATAATTGGAACACAATGGAAATTACTCAGCCATTTTAAAACTTAAAACTTTTATATGAATATTAATGAGTTTTAGAAAAAGGTAAATTTTATAAAAAAAAAAATTAATATTGCTTTAAAGAGCTTGCAGATTTTATATTTAATTTAATGTTTTTATCTATAGCTCAGCCACCGCAGAAATAAAATTTTCTGACTAAGTCTAATTAAAAATAAGTTGAGAAACAAATTTCAATTTAAAACAATTTAATAGTTTTATATGTTGGCTAGAGAACTATATATGTATAAGTATACCTACTGACAAAAATGATATATATATATGTACATCATATAACATCGTATAACATGTCAAGACTGTTAAATACATATTTCATATGAATATCCTTTTACTTTTGTATATTTTTCTATTTTTCATAGAGTTATCAGTCAAAAGACATTAGACATAGGCGATATTAATGTAAGTGCCCTAGGAACTTATGACTAAACAAACAAGTCAAAACTCCCCGAGGAATTTTAACTGCTGTACAACGGCCAAAAATTCTTTGGAGACTTATGACTTCATAAAATGACATATTTATAATTCGCATTATTAAAACAATCTAATTGGTTCCAAAATTTATAAAAGCAAATATAAACTATTGATTTAAATATTTTTTGATAAAATTTTACATATTTGGATACGAAATCAGGATATTACATTTTGCCCAGAATGATAAGATTTTAGAATTGGATAGAAAATCAGGGTACCCTTTATTCAGAATACATAAATAAATACTCTGCAAAAATGGGCAACCTTGATTTTGTAACCAACTTTAAAATCCTTCCTAATATAAAATCTTGCATAGACGAAACTAGGAGGGATTTTACAGTTAAATCAAAGTAAATAAGTACATTCCCTTTTTAAAGATTAAATATAAATACATACTCTGAAAAAAGGGGCAATATTGATTTTGTAATCAACTTTAAAATTCAGCTCCTAAGTTCAAATATATAGAATATCGCATGGACGAATATATAAAATATATACATACATAATTTTATGGGGAATTATGTTTTATTTTTTAGGAGACTTTTTGGCTTAGTCATCGGATTTTATAGTTTCCTAAGGACTTTTGGCTTATTTTTTGAGTCATAAGTTTCGGGCCGACTCTTATCATATCGTCTCCGATTCGGACTCCGGTACTTTTATCATATCGTCTTAATGTACATATTATTTTTTTCCACAGCTTATAACATAATACTTTTGTAAATCAAAATTTTATGGCAATAATTTTTATTCAATTCAATTCAATTTTTTCTGTTATTACTTAGTGATTTTGTTTTTTATTTTAATTTTATGTTATTTTTGAAATCTTTTTTTGCAGATATATGTAATTAATTCAAAATAAAAAAATTAATAAATAAATAATAATAATTTTTAGCATTTTTCTCTTCTAATATAATTTTGGTAAGTTTTTCTCTGTTTTATAGTAACTTTTTTTCATTTCGATTTGGTAAATATTTACATAATTTTTGGAGTGGCAACCCTGCATAATATACAATATATTAAGTTTATATGTTTAGATATGCATATATATGTATTAACATTTGTTTATTACATCATAAAAAATTTATACAAAATGTGTTAAAGGGTTAAACAAAAAAAAAAAAAAAATAGTAAGTAAGTATATGTACTATTAAAGTTGTTAGTTAATTATGTAAATAATATGTATATACATATATATGTATATGTTTGTCGGTATTAAAACAAGGGTAAAATTAAAAATTATTAGAAAAATTGCAAAATAAAATAATAAAAACAACGTCTAACTATAATAATATGTAATAAGTAGTACATATATGTACATATTATTATACGTTATTTTTTTATTATACATTTACTTGTACTCATATATTTTAACATATATATTATATATTGTTTTTTTTTTCTAATCTTCCCTTATTTTCTTTTTGTTTTTTTATATATATACTTATTATTTAAATATTATTAAAAATACAATAAATATAAATATTAAGGTAAATAAAGAAAATAGGGGTTGCATTTTCACCTTCATATCTATCCTACCTGTTGTGTTGTTGTCAGTCGTTGTCGTTCATATATATATAAATAATATGCATTCTATAATACACGTATATATGTAAAATAATAAGAATTAAAATTGTATATGCACATGCATATTGTTAACGATAAAAAAAAAAACTTTTAACAAGTGTATAACAACAAAAAAGAAAAACCATATAACTAAACTAAACTAAAACAGTAGCCGTCAACAAACTTAACTATTAATCGATACTTTAGGAAAACAAAAAAAAAAAAAAGAAATAACAAAATAAAACAGTGTGCTTCATTTTGGTTTCGAAAAAAAAAAAATTAAAATTACAAATAATTCAGACCTTTAGTTCAGATATCGAAATTCCAGAAAAATAATCTCATTAAAAAAAAAATATAAAAAAAAAACACTAAACATTTTTTCATCCCTATCGTATCCTATCACATATTTACTTCTTAGTCACAATATCGGCGCACGTAAACAATCAAGGTATCATTCCATTATATTATTGGTATATGAAATATTCCATTATATTGGGTGCATATATGGATACATGATGAGTTAAGTTAATTAAGTGAGTAAAAATCTTAATATTATTAAGAGAGTATATATGTATATTTTAAGGGTCTTTTTTTGAATTTTTTTTAATTATAAAGGAATATAATTTATTATGCTTTATAAAGTTGTATCGACAAGCTTACAGCTTACAGGTACATATGGATGAACTTGTATCGTATAACAAAAAAATATTCAAATTTCATTTATTCTTTACATTTTTCTTTTCCAAGGGAGTTGAAAATCTCTCAGACATGAAGAATATCCTTTTGGTTAGTGTCAGATTTTTACTGATTAAAACTACAGCCCCTTAAGCCATTATAATGAAATTAAACTTATAACTGTAAGGACATAGTATCTTAGCTAGGGAATAAGGATAGGAAAGGTTAGGATAGGAGGGTAGAAACTTAAAGTTGAAGAGTCGATATGCCAGGGAGTATCGAATACCTTTATTATTATTATGTTCTTAGTGATTATTATAGCCATCAACAGTTAAAACATTGAGTAGTGTCTATCACTTTCCTATATCTTCACATTTACGTATATAGTGATTTCGATTAAAAATATATTATGCGCTTGCAGATAAGACTCTTCGAACAGCTATATTTTTGAATAAAACTTGCAATCTAAAAAATCCCATTTAATCGGTATTTTAAAGTCCGGAACCGTCAATTCACACATATATTCTATATTAGATCATAGAATGTGATTCACATATTAATCTATATTAGATCATAGAAGATCAACTAGACTCTTATTCTTAAATCGCCACAATATCGTAATGTAAAAGGTGTTTTAACGGGACACTGTTCGATCAGCAAACATGGTTAGGATTTCTGTCATATCACTTTATCGCAGATGCTGCGAAGTTGAAGAGAAAGAGAAATTATTCTTTAATTTTTGTGTAAATTTACGGCTTTTGCTCTAACAAAAAGAAAGTTTCTGAAGAAATTCTTCTAAAATAGACTTTTCGATTTAATTAATTTAAATAACTTAATTAATTTACAGCACTTTGTAATAAACTCCCAATGGTTTAGTTATAAGGATAAAACAATTCAGACTATCACAATAAAGTGAATAAAAGATTTCAAATTACAGCTTTCAGACAATTTTTTTTTTTTTAAATATTTTGATATTTTTATTTTTTTTGTAAAGGACTTCATCAGAATTTAAGAGATAAATAAAAATAAGAATCTTCACAACTTTGATGATTTGATTAAGCGCTGTAATAATTGGGGTGTTATAAAACAAATTCGGTCCACAACATTAATTTTTTAATGAAACTTATCGATGGTTAAAATTCATTGCTCCAATTTAAAAATATGCAAAAAAAAAAATGCTTTGTTAAATGAAACACTCTATAATTTTTTTTTTGAAGAAAACATTTTTTCATATTAACTTAACTTTAAAAACCAAAGTTATAACTACTAAGTATATGAATATTAAGTAGTTATTATTTAAAAAAAAAAAAACCTGTGTATTTATTTTTTGTTTACATGAAAATGCACATTTAAGATTAATTAAATTTTTATTAAACCTATTAGGGGTCTCCTTTTTATGACTTTTTTTTTATTTTCCTTAAAGTTTATAATCTGTATATAAGTATATATAAAAGTGAATGTTTGTCTGTTTGTTTGTAATTTATAAACTTCTAAACTGCTCAACCGATCATCATAAAAATTTGTAATAGTTAAGTAAAAGTTTTTGGTTACGGGTACGGGGTACTGTTTCTGAGCAAACCATTTAGCTATAACGGGCCGTCAAGTTGGTGCTGTGGTGCAAATATTCAAACTTTTTCGCTCTAAAATAAAAACGGTTTGACCGATTGATTTCAAATGTTGTATACGTGGTTGCTGTTTGACAGTGGAGTTGACTTCTATTAGTTAATAGATTCGGAATTTGTTAATCCATATCTTCAATTAAAAACCCACATATATGTTTTATTTATTGAGGAGCGTAGCAACGCGCATCGGCTATTAGGAAGGATGTTATGTATGTTATGTAAAAAATTACCACAATTCAATTTTAAAATTTCACAGATTTAATATAGTTCAAAGACAAAACTACTGATGAATGATTATTGGAATGGGGAACCAATACGGTGATAGTTCTATTTTTTATGAAAAACTGGTTTTTGAGACTTAAAAAGATAAAACTTATATACTTAACTACATAATATACAATTAAATTTCCCTTTACTATATAACAGTCATAATATAATAAATAATTTTAGGTAAACCCCAGAATGATGTCGAAATTTCGCTGCAAGTGTAAAATTTTTCCTCCATGTATATTTAAATGTTTTTGACACTAATGACATGAGTTTGAAAGATAAATTCGTAATTAAAAAATGTTAAAAAATAATCACTAGTGGATATTGTAAAATTAAAATTAAACAAAAAAACTGAATTTTGAAGAAATCGCACTATTTGCATTTGTAATTAAAAAAGTTTTTACAGTTTTCAAAATTCTCTCCATTTTTAATACATAAGTATTTGATTTTTTTAGTTATTAATTATCATTTGTTTCTACAGCTGCTGTTTTCATCAGTCGTAAAACGAATAGAAACTGTAAAAGATAGAAAAATTAATAGACATAGTTACTTAGTGGTTTAAAAGTAGATTTATTAAGCTTTCGAATACATTTTACAGAATTTTCATACGTGGCCTAAAAACGGAGTTAAATGCGATTTTTGTAAAACTAAAAATATGAAAATTTCATTTAAGTTCTCATATCTTAGAAACTAGAAAAGTCTCAGCTTAGCTCCAATACAAAAAAAAAATTAACTTCTCAGGATCTATACAGGTATGTATGTGTAATGTATGTATGTCCCGTTACGTATGTATATGAAATGTGATACACACATACACAATCATTAATATCATCATAACCATATTTAGTTAAGGATACTATAAATTTTAATAGAATCTTTTTTTAAAGTTAAACAAAAAACTTTTTCCTAAAATTATAATCAATTATATTATGTCTGTACGACAAATGAAAGAAAGACATATTTTACTCTAAATTAATATCTGACTTAATATCATACTTATGTATGTAAATTAGTAAAAAATTTGTATCTATTTTATATAGAGAACTTCATTTAAAATAATATACGTCTAGAAAAATGTAACAAGAATACATAAAACACTTCAGAAAGTAGTCAAAGGTCAGAAAGATGGTCAATGAAACTATATTTTGTTTTTACCATTATATACCATAAAACTAGTTTGACGAATAGTTAGCTCTAAAAAAAAGTTAATACAATAAAGTTGAAATACTCATAATACTGTTAACTGCAACAGATTGTAATAACTACATAATTCACAAAAGCAAAAATGGCATCATGATATATCTGCATCAAGAAATGAAATAATTTTGCATCAAATTGCAGAGTTATTTCATAATGAAATAAGTTCGTAATTCTTCTGAAATAACTCCGAACAAAACGAAATAACTCCGAATCAAAAAAATTAAATAAATCCTCAAATAAATCTTAACTTTTTGCGGATTTATTTCATTTATTTTTTTTTATTTTAATTAATTACTTGGATTCAAATTAAGAGTTAGAGTTGCATTCAAATTAAGTGTCATTACCATTTTCCAGAATATTCATATATGTAAATGTTTATTATGAGATTCTGAATTAGGAGGGATTTTAGAGTTGGTTACAAAATCAGGATTATACACATTTTACAGAATATATATATGAATTAGAAGGGATTTTAGAGTTGGTTACAAAATCAGGGTATTCGCTTTTTTCAGAATATTTATAAGTATATAAGTATGCGATATAAGTATATAATATATGCGATATTTTGAATTAGGAGAGATTTAAAATCAGTGATTTTGTAACCGATTATAAAATCGCTCGTAATTTAGAATCTGCCATATACGTATTAATGTTCTGGGAAAAGTGAATGCCCTGATTTTGAATCCAACTCTAAAAGCTCTCCCAATTCTAAATAACGTATTTGTATATATATGTGTATACATATTACTTATGTAGAAGGCGCAAATACATCTGATACTGTTGAGGTCTGGCCAGTCTCCACGAATACGGCCGTCGCGATGCCAGTGGGCAGCATACGGGAAGGTCGTATTCGCGGAGAGCTGGCCAAAATATGGAAAATAAATGTAATTGTTGAAAATATTCGGATTTTATATTCGACAAAATCAAGCTTATACGTTTTTCCCACGAACTTATGTATATCATGGTCATAAGTACGGAAAAAAATAAAATTACACACTTAAGCACATAAGTACGAAAAAAATTACGATTTTTAAGAAAAAAATTAAATGAAATAATTAATATTAAACATCTTAAACACTTTAAACAATTTTCAGATTTAAATATCAAAATTCAAAAATATACTTATTTTTTTTTTTTTTTTATGATACTCAAATATTATATACCCCACCTGTCAAAACATTATTAAAAACCATCAAATACTATAATTAAGAGAATAAATTAATTTTTTTTCAATATTTTTAAAAGTTTTATTTTTATTAAAAATATTTTATACCTATAAAAAAAATAGTTGTATCAAGTTAATGATCCTTTTCATTTCAATCATATCTATAATATGTACATGTATTTTAAAATGTTACCTGGTCTTTTAATATCAATAAATAAAAACAAAAAAAAAACAAACAAACGTATAAAAAAGAAAAAAATCATTCATAAAAATGTTAAGAATTTTCGAATATTTTGAATTGTTTTTTTGTTTTTTTTTCAATTTTGAAAATTAATTGTAGCTGTATAATGTATATACAAATATGCTTACATGCATCCACTAACGTATATATATATATATATTTATGATATCTTTAGACTTTAAGATACCCTAGAAGATAATGAATAAAAAAAAAGACCGGACAGAGAAAAAAAAGAAAGAAGAAAGAGTATATACAATATAAAACAGAAAAAAAAAAATGTATATAAATACAGTTGCTCATTTTTTCTTTTTTTTTTTGTACCGATTGGAAATCTCAGTTTTTTTTTTTTTTGCTGTACTTTTCTTTCTTCCTGTAATATATTAATTTTTTTTTAATTTTGATATTTTTATACCTGTAAACATTAAGTATAGATGTGCATACATCTATATATATATTTTTTTAAGGTGTTTTGTTTTTGTTTATTGATGCTTTCTTTTTGCAAAATTGATACCCAAAAAGGTAAAGAGCCATATAAAATATCTACACATAACTATTCTTTATATGTACATATATGTATGTATGTATGTATACAAATATATATACTTTATATTTAAAAATTTGTTTTTATTTTGTTTTTGGTATTTATATGTGTACATATATATATATATATATATATTTTTTTTTTGTTCTTTTTATATGCCAGGTGTGTAAATTTTTTTCGCACAAACAAAATTTACAATAAGGAATGCAATTGGGGGAAAAAAAAACAACAAAGTAAAGACTAATTGAAAGTAAATATTTTAATATTATACGAGTAAGTAAGAATTTTATGATATATGCGCATATATATATAATATACAATTATATACATTATATTAATATATATATATATATATTTGTATATTAACTATATTGTTTTTTAAATGTTTCTTATTAGAAACTATAAAATAACATGCAAACTGATGCTTAAGGACTAAAAAACAAAATGTTATTTTCAATCACAATAGAAAAGTGTTTAATTTTCAAAAGTGTGTTAACACATTTTGTGTGTTGTAACGCACTTCAAAAACGGTTAGATATAGAGAAAAAGTTATTATGTACTAATCATAGATCTTGAAAAGCTGTTTCGAAATACGCTATAAAAAGTACCCCAAATATAGGGTGTTTCAAAAGAAAATTGAGTTTGAAACATAATTTTTCCATTTTAAATTACTTTGAAGCTTCATAACTTTGTAATTGTTTGGTATATGAGAATTTTTTTTTTTTCCTTGCCACTCCAATGAGGAGTATAGGGCATCCACCAAGTCATTTATTATTCGTATTTGAATAAGCTTCAGTTTCGTGAATCATTAATTTCACGAAGCCGTTGATTACTCGGCTGTAGCTATTGTACAAGACTAAGACGTTTCTATTATTTCTATGTCATCTATTATCTTATACAAGAATTATGGTTTATTATTATTTTATTATATAGATATTACAATATCATATTTTATTATAATTTATATTTTACATATATACTTAATTTTAATTTAATTATACTCTACTAATTATATATTATATAAGAAAAATCTTTATTATTTTTTATTAATCTATATGATCCAACCAGGGTTTGAACCCCAGACCTTTCGTATGAAAGGCTGGTGTCTTAAAAACTACACCATTGGCTGAATGAGAATTGTTAGTACATAAAAATTAAAGCCACAACTTACTCTACAAAATGCATTTTTTTATCTCTTTATAGCAAAAGCCGTTCAAATGTTATAGATTTTTTTATGAAAACTCGTTAAAACATCTTTAACCCCTCATACCTCGAAAAGGGTCCAGAATAGACCCCTCCTCTAATTCAATTTTTTGTTCGTCTCGATATGCCCGATCACCCATTTCAAGGAAGACCATCGAGTCGGCAACACCCTGTATACATAAATATATGTATAAGTATATATATTATATATATATTACTTAAATTCTATATTAATTAAAAATCTTGTTTTTAATTTGATTTCCTTAAAAAAAAAATGTTTTATCCTTTTAGATGTTTTTTTTTTTGTATCTATAGTTTTTTATGAATTTTTTGTAACTAAGTAATAATGATTTTTTTTTTTACGCGCTAGCCTAACTCTAGGAAAATTTCCTTTATACATTGGTAGTACAGTTTTCGCTAAATGGGACAGGAAGAGGGGGAGGAAAATATTGTCACTTTTTAGCATATTTTTCAAAAAAGAAAAAAAAAAAACTTATATTGAAAAATTAGTGTATTAGATTTGCTTTTTTTCGCTTAGATTCATCTGTATGTTAATCTATCTGCCTGTTTGTTTACAAAACTTCTTACAATCGTTTGTGATAAAAAGAAAAATCAAATTTTAAGATATATCTATACGTTATCTATATATCTCATTATTGTGAAATAAATTTTTTTTCTATATATATTCCCACCCATTGTGATGTTAGAACATTTGAAAATTAGAGAAACAGAGTTCTTTATTCAAATATGTTATCGCGTTACGAATGAACTAATCGATTATTTTATATTTTTCGATTTTGAATCATAAAAATTCATTCATTTAAATTTTAATACATATATAAGTATACTTATATAAATTTTTACCAAACCTTTTAATAAATTTTTAATCGAATAAATTATGAAACACACAGCTATATTTTGTTGTTTATTATAAATCTAAGAACAGTTAAAAATTTTAATAAATCTTTTTTTTTTTAAGTTTATTGTCATACCATAAACTGTGATCCTATTATAGTGATGAGATGATATGCATCGGTTTTTTCATCTGTATTATTGTTAAAACGCATATTTCATTTAATAAAAATTACCAAATAAAATATTGGAAAATAATAAATTTTCATTGAGAGATTCATTAGAAATGCTTGAATTTTCCAAATCGTATATCCAATTCTCATTTTAAAGAGAAAACTATTGTACTGTATTCGCATTAAATTTAGTTAAAAAAAAGAAACAGCTGGCATCCAACTTACGACAAATGAACGACATTATTTGAACGCCATATTATATGTTTCATTTTTCACTCAAATTTCGTGTATAGGAAAATACACATTACCTAAAGTGAAAAAGAACCTGATGCCTATCTATACTACTAATAAATTTATGATTTGAACCATATATATATACTAACCATATATATGTACATTTCATACTTAGTCTATATATCGCTATCATATGCTTTGATGCCTATTTTAATGTGTTAGGTACATAAAAACAAACATATATATTGTACGTGGGTATTTAAATAGATGGTTAATAATTGCACACATTCACATTCATAAAGGTTTAGATTATAAAAAAAAATATAACTGTTTAGGTTAAACTATCTAAAGTTTATCTCAAATTCAATTAAATACAAATAAAGTGTAAAATAGTAACATTTTTTTTGCGAAAAGTTTGAAAGCCACAGTTTTAAATTAAAAAATAAAATTAAAATAAATATTCGTATATGTACAAAAAATAAAAAAAACAAAAATAATGAAAAAGTAAAAACAAAAAAAAAATAAAAATGGTTACTTTTTATTTTATTGTTTGTTATTTCTTTTGTTTTGTAATAATAATTTATCATATGACTTGTCATATATCATTCATTCAATTTTAAAAATTCGTTATTTTTTTTTTTACAATTTTTTTAAATATTTTTAATATGTTTATATATATACATATTACATACTTATACAGTTATCATGAAAAAGGACACTCCAATATAATTCCATTCGTATATCCATTACCCAGATATGATAAAAATGTTTTTTGATTAAAATTAAAATCAGAGTCACAAAAAGCGTATATATTTTTGATCAAAAACTAATTGGTGGTGACAGTCGATAGGGGTAAGCGAACATAGCAGGCAGAACTTTATGCTAAAGGGAAAACTTTACAAAGCGAAATAAAAATACTTAATTGCGTAAATTCGTCACAAATTGAGGAGAGTTGTTAACGGCCTAAGCGATCAAGTATATTACTGCGACATCGAAACTAAGTATATCAAAAAATTTAAAATTATTTTAATTTAATACATACTTATTTTGAATTTTTTTTTAAACCGCGAAAAATTTTAAATAAGTATTAAAAAAAAACAAAAATTTGTTAAATTGGTCTAAAATGTTTTTTTTTTGATTTTCTACTTTTAACCGATTTAAGACGATCCAATAATCTGCTTTCTCTCTTAAAAGGGCAGATATTGAAATGACAATGGGTATAATCACCGGCCACCGTCTAATATTGAAGTATGCCAAAATACTTGGCTTATCCTCAAAAAACGACTAAATTGTAGAGCCTGTAAAAATGAAGAAGAGGAAGAAACGCCTCTTCATCTCCTTTGCACATGCCTACCTTTGTCGGCTACAAGAAACACTCATTTGAATCAATATCTCTTCAACAACCTTAGCGATTTAACAGGTAAAAATGTGAAGAGCATTATTTTCGCTTTGCAAAAAGCTCAAAAATTAGTTTTAACGAGTGGGATAGAAAAGTTTCTATGTGGTATCACAATGGATCAAATACGGTTTAAATGTGCCTTTACGGCGGCCACTTTAACCTAATCTAACCTTTTCTACTTTTACTTACCCATCAATTACTACATTTCCCCAAATATTGTGATGGGACAAAAAAAAATATATAGTTATGTAAACTACTTATTGACAACTTAAATATTCTGTTGTACAGGAATTTTTTATTTGTTTTAGTTTTTTTTTTTTGTTTTTATTTTGCAATTTTTCAAAAACAAAAATAAAAAAAAGAAAACAAAAAAATAATAATAATATTGTATTAACAAGAATTTTATTAACTCTCATAATAGTATTGTAAATATAAATCCCAAAGGATTTAAAATATAATAAAATTACGTAAAGGATTCTTTTTGATATATTTAGCCTTTATATTGTATATTTTCATTTTTGGTTGATTGATTTTTCTTTTCTACATTTCATTTTAGATACAATGCATTTCTTGATTATTTCAAAATTACTAAACCAGGAATTAACAAAAATAAAAAAACAAGGCAGAAGGAAATAGTAAAGGTTTTTAAAAGAGTACATTAAAAAAAAAAACAAAGGAAAAGATAATAAAAACGAAGTGTGGTGTGGTATAGCGATTCAAACTATGTACACTTAAGTCTATATTCTATTATACAAAGTACTGGAAACGATGCATAATTATTTAAATATACTCATGACTAGCATTCGTATGTACTATTATACTTGTAAACATATATAAAAATTCATGAACTATATGACAATATAATATACATATATATAAATATATATTTACACAATTTTGCATCAAAATTGAAGTAAGTAGTTAATATTTTTTAGAAGTGGTAGAAGATTTAATTTCATGGCTTTAAAACGAATTTCTAAATGTCTTTATATTTTGTGCAATAATTTGTAACTATGTAACTATCTATAAAAATACATATATTGGTTATAACTAAGTACATAATATGTATGTACATAATATTTTTCTTTTTAATGCATTTCCCTGCCACATAAATGTGGACAGGAATGTGGACAGCCACATAAATGTGGACAGGCGTGGCTGCAAATGTCGTAAGGGAAAATTTTTTTTTTCTATTCTATATATGTAATAGACATTCAAATAAGGAGAAAATGTTTTCTTCTCCATTTGCTTAAATTAAAAAAATGTTTTAAAATTTGGAGGTTTGCATTCTCTGATTAGCACAAATTCAAGCATTTTTTTTCGATTTTTCGAACTTGTTAAAACTTTAAATATCTTTTTTTAACACACATACTTATATACAATTATCAGTTATTATTGATGGACCGATAAATCGATTTTTAAATATTCAGATTTGTTATTTCTTGCTAAAATCGTTCATTATATCAATTCGAATATGATAATCGTTAAGTATAAATATAATTAAAAATAAATATATTAAACATTCCATTCCAATATACTTTACTAGCACAACAGTGATACTTTTTTTTCAAAATTTGAAATAAGTATAGCATAAGAGAGGGGCCTTGGTGGCCTAATGGGTAAGTATAAATTACGCTGTAAAGACCGACGGAGTTTGGGTTCGAATCCCACACACGACGTAAGAATAATTGCCTCCTTACGAAATTTATAGCCACACCTGAAAAGGAAACGCTGTGTAATTTCCTTGTCCTATTTATGTAGCAGGGGAATAAACTAAAAAAAAAAAATTCATAAAAGAGATTCATTTTTTAATTTTTTCGTTGTCCTTATTAAATTAAACGGCTCTTTGTTCAATTGAATTCAAACATTTTGTAGAAATGTTGAAGAAGACAGGTAATATTTGTTTTTTTTTGTTGAAATCTTCGGCACGATGACTTAGTTAGGTTCATTTGCTAATTTAATGCGTTAATGCGTTGCGTTACATCAAACCATCATAATTTTTCTTTTGTAAATGAATATAGAATAAATATATAATTTTTAATCAAAATTTAAGTTACAAATAATTTTGTTTGTGGCTTTAAAATAAATCAAGTGTGAAAGGATTAAACCAATATTGATATATGGATTTATTATAACAACAATGTCCTGTTGCGGTACCGATCGATGACAAAAGTAAAATTGTGTTGAATCAAATGTATAATTTCTAAAATATTGGAAATTTTGCCAGATAACGTGGAATAAACTTTAGTGTATATGTATATGTACGAATATGTTAAAATAAAAAATTATCATTCAACTCTATCTTAATTCAATTTTTCGTCTTAAGCTAAACTAAATGACGATTTAGTGCGCATATTAACTTTATATGTCACACATATATATATACGTAAACCTATAAAAATAGGTTTACGTGTAAGTATATATAAGGCATATAGACATATCAGAAACAGATTATAAAAAAAAAAACGAAAATATGGCAATTCTATGTGCAATAAATTATTTATGAAAATTAAAAACTATGAAGGATATGATATAGGATATACGTAACATATACTAATTTCAATGCACAAAAATTAAAAGACAAAAAAAAAAAAAAAACATAAACAAAATAATAACCATAAAACCAGTAAAAAAGAAAAAACAAAAGTATAACATTTTTTTTTTTTTGGATATTCTCTTCTTTAATACTAAAATTCACCCTATTCTTCTATTCGATTGCTATTTCTTTTTTTTTTTTTTTGTAACATACTTGAATTTATAACAATAGCCAGGATAATCAACCTGAATATATTTTTCATTTCAAATTTTTTTTTTTTGTCTTAGATATGCGTTATAAATAAATTAAACAACAAACGCTGATTTCCACAAAAGAAAAAGAATAGTGAAAAGAAAAAGTAATTTTATTAGTTTTCGATATTACTAAAATAATATTATAGGAAATTAAGGAAATTTTTTGTTTTGTTTTATTTGTAAAAGTTGAAAATAAAATTACTTAAATAAATATTATGATAATAATTTACAATTTAATCATTTTACTCTTTTAAAATAATAATAAAGATATAAGCCTTCTGCTGCAAAGTAATTTTATCATATTCTTTTCTCTCATTCTCATACTTTAAATCTTTATGATAGATTTTACAATTACTTATGTAAATATCTTAGAGATCTTAGAGACCAGCAGCAAGTTTTCTTCTATCAAATTTTTTTTTTTTTTTGGAGCCGGCTTTGTTATGGCACTTGAAGAACCTGCCTCCTTGGTTTTAATGAAGAGTCTGTTAATTACAATGTCTTATAACCGCAATTCATCTCTTTTAGCGTTTTTTTTGCTATGCCTAAGTATTGCAATTTATTTCTATTTTGTTAATATACTCTCATCCCTACAACAGTAACACAGCTTATGTAAATTCGTTTGTCATACGCATGTCGCGGATGCTGAACCATATACCATCCTATATGTTTCCTAAAATTAGTGATTCATATGTGTTTACTAGTTATATAACAAAAATTTAAGGAAAACATTAACATCTTTTTTCGATTTTTCCCTCCAAATTTTTATACCCATCCACCTTAAACTCAAATTTCCTAATCCTTATTTTCCCCAAAAATCCTTCCTACATCCTTATCCCTAAAACCAAACTATACATTTTGTATTAAAGGTCCTGTCGTCCTAAAGTTAGGTTTAAAAGGGTGGTGGTGTTTAGTTGGTTAGAGTCCAACACTACCTTAGAGGAATTTCATGTAGTTCCCTAGGTGACTTTTGATGCTTTCCACCTTCCCTCGTAAAAAAAAAACACAAAAAGCAGTTTGTCAAATTTTCTAATAAAATTCAACCATTAATTTTTTAAAATTTTGACAAGAAATATTTGTTTTTTGAATGCGCTCTACAATTTTGTTTTTGAACTGTTTTGCAACTTGAAATCAAATTTTACAACTATACTATATTATAGATCCATATAATATATAAGGTATAAATTTTAGTTTGGTGTTATAATATATGTATGATATATAACTAATGCTGCATGTTGTAACTGTTGATGACTTCGTCACTGATAGAAAATTAGTAATAATAATAGACGGATTTATTGTCCGCCTTGCCGTCCCACTTCCCAATTAATCTTGTCTTATCTTCTTTTATCCCTTGTCCTATAATCCCTAGCGTTCGCCAGTTAGATGTTTCATTCTGTTAAGTATATTAGCTAAATGAGGGAATGAGTTTAACCAGTATAGAAATCTGAGACTACCGAGGGGGTATATTCTTGAAGTTTTTGGAAGATTTCCATCTCTTTTAAGAAGGCAAAAAAAAAATATACTAATAGTTATATAATAAAGTATTAATATAATATGTAATATAAATATTACTAATAAATATAATATATGGAGGATATGCTCCCTCTCAATATTCCCCGCAAGAAGTATAACACATATATTGAAAGAATTTTTAGAAATTCTGTGTTCCCAACGGAAGTAAAATATGTACATAGTTAAAGAGAAAAGTTGTTGACGAAAACTGTAACAAATATTTTTTTGATATTTCATTTACTGTAAATAATAATAATATTATACTATTTTTAATTATTTTTAATTTCTTGTTTTTTATTTTTCTTTTTTCTTTTTTTTTGTTTTTTTTTTTTGTTCTCTTTGTTTTTGTAATATACTGACAACAAAAAAAAAAAAAAAAAAAAATAAACAATTCAAACATTTAATAATAAGGCATAGGGATTTTTAGTTTTATATGATTTATTGTTGTTTAAACTTTTATGTTAATAGATAATTTCAAGGATATTTTAATGTCAGTATATGTATATATATATAAATATATCGCTAAGTAAGTATATGACAAAAAATAAAAAATAAAAATTAAAAAAATAATGATGAAAAGACAATGGTTAAGCATTTTTTTTTTTGTTTTTTTTTTTCATTTGTTAAAAATAAAGAATAAAGTAAAAAAATTATAAAAGAAGTTTTTTTTTTTGTATTGAAATATTCTTTAAGAATAACTGGGTGCTCTTGAATCATTTCAAATTATGTATACATATACAAATGTATAAAACAAAAAAACTTCTACAAAAAAATACAAAAAAAAAAAAAAAAATACATAAGTACATATATATATACACAACACTGATATGACAAAAAAGATAGACAGTTGTTTTTATGGATTGATACATTTCTTTTACTCCTGGTCTACATGTACATATTTTGTAACTTCATATTCAATATACGAAGTATATGTCTAATATGCAATATCTATGTATTCCGCTATTAGAATATAAAATAAGGTATAAAATTTAAATATTTCAGTTCAATTAAACATATACAAAATCAACTACAACACTTTAATTGTGTGTTTCTATTAAAGAATTGTTTTTTAATCAGGGCGATAAGTAAATTGCTATGTGAAATTTTGGGGCAATAAATAAAAAACAAAATAAGTTAACTTTTATAGCAGTTTCTTATTTATAATTATTCAGTTTGTTACTTATTTATAATAGCCTATAAGTATATACGACTATATTATATTGATAGAAGGATTAAATGCAATCAAGAGGGAAAGATAATAAGTTAGCAATGAAGGAACCCAAAGTAAATCTAAAAGTATATTACTTTAACAAAAAAAAAAAGAAAAAATGAGACAATCTTATTTCAATATAATATGCCTAATAATATTAGAAAAGCTCAATAATAAATTATTATAGATGTTTTATAAGTTTAGAAAAAAAATATCAATATAGTAAAGATCGATTCCCACTACAACGGCACGTAACGATGCCGTGACGACAAAGTGATTTCTATTTATATCATGCATTATTTATGAATATTTTCACACTATACTAGCAACGATATCAACGACCACGTACTGAGACCGTACTGCGATTTAAAATATCATTGTCAACGATTTTTGTTTTTTGCCATATAAGCGCCTTCACGTCGTCGTTGCCGGTATAGTGTGAATATATTCATAAGAAAATATGCATGTTATCACTTAAGTAAATAAAAATTGCAAAATAAACAAAAAAAATCGCGGACGACAAAACAAATCACGTCCGACGTTATGTTTGAATAACGGAGTCGTTATGGACGGCAATGTGATTTTAATATAATAATAAAATACGATATCATTACGTTCAACGTCGGTATGTAGTATGAATAAAAAAAAAGGAGTCGTTCCGGCGCCCTCACGTGCCGTTGTAGTGGAAATCGACCTTAATACAATTTCTTTTATACTATTTAAGTACATCTAAATAGTTAGTTATTGAAAATATTTGATTAATTTTAAAGTTAAAGATTATGCAAAGTATTATCAAAGAACGGCAGTTAATCTTAAAATTTTGCATTAGAAAAGAACGTGAAACTAAAATATGTATAATATGTATACCATTCCATATCTGGAACAAAGAAAAATTTATTGGAAATCTATAAAATATTATGAAGAGAAAACAAAGCCTCTAATTGTCTTATATTGAACATCTATTAATAATTAAATTTTAAAATAATTTTTTAAAAATTAGTTTAATATATAATTTATATGTACATATAGGGGCCTCGATGGCCTAGTGGGTAAGAGCGTACAAAATATGCTGTAAACACCGAGGGAGTGTGGTTCGAGTTCCACACACGTCGTAAGAGTTATTCCCCCTTACGACATTTACAACCACGCCTGAACAGGAAAGGCTGTGCAATTTCCTGTCCACATTTATGTGGCAAAGAAATGCATTACAAAAAAAAAATATGTAGGTACCTAAGTATATATCTGTGTAACTATTTATATATATACATAGGTATACCTATTTTCTTTTTTAATTTTAGGCATTTTTTCTAATCACTATGATTTATTGTGCTTACATAATTATATTATCTTTACATTTAGAAGAAAAAAGAAAGAAAACACTGTTCAATTTCTTTTTCACATTAGTGTATAGGTAATACATACATACAAACATACATATTATATGAAATAATACGCAGGAAAAGAAAAAAGCGGACTATTATTTTCGTTTTCAATACTGATAAATTTTATGTATAAATACATAATTCATATATATATAATAATATAAATATACATATATATGTATATAATATGCAATGATTATTGAAAATATATTTTTTTAGATGGATCATCATTATTCTTTATTTCATAAAAAATTTAATAACAATAAAAAAACAAAAAAAAAATATTTTTTTTTTTTTTTTTTAAATCAACTACTTAAATCAACAACATTTCATCATAAATGATTTTAAATCATTTACAAACTATTATATTAAATTATGTACAGTATGTATATATATATATATATATATATATATATATATATATATATATATAGTTTATAAATGTTTTAATTTGTTTTGCTTTTTTCTTCTATTTTTTAAGAGTCAGAGGAGACAAAACAATCAGTTTTCACCCAAAAAGCATTAAAAGGAAAAGGTTAGTTTATTATAACTATATGTACATATATACAAACACATGTATGCGTACTTATATATGTACATATATTTAAAAACAATACATAACTATATATGTATATTTATATCTAATTTATGTATGAACTAATTTTAATATAATATTCATTATAAATGTTTAATGATAAGTAGTTAATTATACAATTTTATAATTTTATAAGGACTTACAAAATATTTAATTAATGCGAACAGCCTTCGAATTAAATAATTTTCAACAACAATTTTTTTTTTTTTTTTTTAAATTCTAAGAATATCAATTACATGGAACATGGAATTAAAACAAAAAAAAAAATATCAAATTATCAAAACATTTATTGTAAAATTTATCGGATACAAAAAATTATAAATAAGGAGGTTTTGATTTTAAAATTAAAAATTAAATGTTTTTTTTTGTTGGGGTTGGTTAAGAAAAAATAATATTTAATAATAATAATAATAAAAGTAATAAAAAAAATACTACTAATAAGATTAACAACAATAATAATAATAACAATAATAATAATAATAATAATAATAATAAAAATAATAATAATAATAATAATAATAATAATAATAATAATAATAATAATAATAATAATAATAATAATAATAATAATAATAATAATATTAATAATAATAATAACAATAATAATAATAATAATAATAACAATAATAATAATAATGATATTAATAATGATAATCTTGATATTAACAACATTGATAAATAACATTGATAACAACAATAACAATAATACTAGTAATGATAATAATAATAATATCATTAATAACAATAACAACAATGACAATAATAATAATATTAATAACAATGATAATAATAAAATTAATATAAATGATTCATTATCAATAAATCCGCTAATACCCCCTATTGTTAGAATGACAAAACAATCACTAACAGAGGACTGCCAATACGCTTTATCAAGGTTTAAAGATGAAAAAATTCTTCATAATGTAAGACTTTTCCTTGCTTATTTACATAACGATTCATATAATCGCGTTATAGAGGGTAAAACTAGAACTCATTTATCTGTTCTCATCCACAATGAGGGCCTACCATCTAACTTCAAAGATTTGTATAATCTTTACCTTAGATACCACAAAGATATAGGCTTCACAACAAAAGAGGTTGAAGAGGACCTTAAGGCTTATCGTAGTCATTGCGACAGTAATTACTATAATCACCTAAATCAATCTCGTGAGAACTACAACCAGTTTTTTCGTTCGAACTCCAAGTAAATATGCAAATCTCATCTCTTTATCTAACTCGTTAAATAAAATAAAAACCTCTCAAAATACTAACCAGATAAATAACATTAAAATTTTTTATCATAACTGTAGTGGTATGAGAGGAAAGCTTAAAAAACTTTATATTGATGCTAAGTCATGCAATTTTAATGTACTAGCTCTAACTGAAACATGGCTTAATGAATCGTTTTGAAACGAAGAAATTCTTGATGGTAATTGGTCCATTTACAGGAGCGATCGTAATTATCAGTTTACTAATAGTTCGCGAGGTGGTGGTGTATTATTTGCCGTAGGTAATAACTTACCTAGTGTACCTATAATTACTAGTACTTTTCAATCTTTTGAACACGAATTCATTAAAATTAATTTAGGTACGAGTAACTTATACCTAGGTATTGTTTATTTCCCTTCGAACTCTGACAATTCCTTTTATTCTGAATTTTATAGTGTATATCATAATATCATTTTAAATATGCATGAGGAGGACTCAATTTTCGTCTTTGGCGATTTCAATCGCCCGGCTCTTTCTTTTGTTGTTGATGATTCTGACGATTTGCTATTACCAATTAACTTCCAGGATGAGATTGATTTCGGTCTTATTAGTGAGTTTTATGGCAATGATTTACAGCAGATTATTAGTTATCCCAACAACAATAATAAATGGTTAGATCTTGCATTTTCAAATGCATATGATAGAGTGGTGGTAAAGCTCGCTGATGATGCAGATAATCTTTTTACTAACACTAATCATCATAACGCAATCATCTTTGAGTTTTCTACTTTCATTCCACTCTGGAGCAAAACTTACAATAATGAAATTGTATATGATTTCCGTAATGCTGACTACCAAAGCATTAATAATGCTTTATCATCTACTAACTGGGACGAACTGTTAGCACAACAGGATATCAACTCAATAATCTCTATCTTTTATTTAAAAATTTTTTGAAATTATAAATGTTTTTGTACCTAAAATCCGTAAGAAAAACAAAACAACGGAACCATGGTTAGATAGAGAACTTAGCACTTTGCGTAACCACCGCAATAAAATATACAAGAAAATTATATACACAATAGCACCTAAGGATAACTTATTGAATTCGTACAAACTGCTTGCAAATGAATTCAAACTGAAAGCTCATACAGCCTATGAAAACTATGTCATTAGTTTAGGTAACAAATTAATTAGTGATCCCAAAAAATTTTTCGAATTTGTCAACATTAAACGAAAAATATTCGGCTACTCTAATTCAATGTCCAAGGACAATACTTTTTCCTCTTGCCCGAAAACAATTTGTAACTTTTTTTCTGACAGTTTTCAAAAAGTTTATCGTCCAAAAGAACAATTTGATATATCTGCTATTTCTTTACCTAATAGCTCCAATTTGTTAATTACAGATCTGTATCTTTCCGAAAGGGACATTTATGAAGCTATTATGAGCCTTGACACAAAGAAGGGTGCCGGCCTGACCTAATCCCTCCACTCTTTTTATATAGCTGTGCTCATTATCTAATTACTCCTCTTCATTTCATTTTAAATAAATCGCTTTCGAATGGTGTTTTTCCACATGTGTGGAAATCCTCTCATTTAACTCCCATCTACAAAAAAGGTGAACGATCATCAGTAGAAAACTATCGAGGTATAGCCATTCTATCGACTATTCCAAAATTATTCGAAAAAATTGTTGTCGATAAAATTACTCCTGTAATAAATGCCAAACTTAACGAACAACAACACGGTTTCAGAAAGGGTCGTTCCACTACAACGAACCTTATGTTATACACATCTAAAATCCTCAATAAAATGGAGAAAGGATATCAAGTTGATGCAATTTACACTGATTTTAGCAAAGCATTCGATCATGTAGATCATTACACTTTGCTAAACAAACTTACAACTTTTGGCATATCGGGTTCTTTTCTTGCATGGCTTAACTCTTATTTATCAGAAAGGACACAAAACGTTAAATATCAAGGTATATTGTCCAATATAATCGAGGTTACTTCTGGTGTACCTCAAGATAGCCATTTAGGGCCACTTTTATTCAATATATTTGTCTCCGATCTTTCAGAATATTTGGGTGCCATACCGCACATAGCCTTTGCTGACGACGTAAAAATATATCAAGTCGTAAATGACAGTTCTGATGCAGCTTTACTTCAATCAAGCTTATCATCATTACATGATTGGTGTATAACCAATAAATTAGAGCTCAATATACTGAAATGCAAGGTTATCAGTTTTAGCCATTAATGTTCTTCTTTACTGAATGACTACAGAATAGATAATCTAATACTTAAAAGGGCTTTTAGTATTACTGATCTTGGAATTCTACTTGATAATAAACTTACCTTTAATCTGCACTATGACCACTTAATTTCAAGAGCAAATAAAATGTTAGGTTTCATTAAGAGAAGAGCTAAAGAATTTAGTGACTTTTTTTTTTTTTTTTTTTGCTTTTTTTCATGACAAATTTTTTCATCATGTGTTACTTTTGACATTCTAAATAATAATATTGCTATACAATCTCTTAATTACAAATTTAGACTTAATGATAGAGTTAGACAAACAAGATACACGAAATTTTTAGTGGAATATAAACACAGTACAGAATACGGAAGAAATGAACCGATAAACAGATGTTGTATATTCAATAAAATCAGTTATCTCTATTCTTCAGCAATTTCCAGAAATACCTTCAAAAATACTTTACATCAACACTTTTTCAATTTACTGACCTCAGACAATTAATTCTAACCAATTCATAAATATACTTTTCATAAATTTATTCAAATGTATTAATTTTCACAAAAAAGTTTTTGTAATTTAATTTCACAATTATGTTCGTATACATTCATAATTCTACATTAAGTATTTAAAGCATATTTTGATTATGTCATCATGTTTTATGTTCATTTTTATTTTTTTCTTTTCTTTTTAGTAGTACTGTTAATTGTTTACATACTTACATATCATTAAGAATTATAAAATTTACTTAAGAGTTTAAGTTTTTATGTAGGTAATCAAATTTTGTATTGTATAACTTTTATTTTTTAAGTCTGAAATATATTTTTAATATTATACATATTAATTAGTCATTAAGAATTGCTGTATTTTCAATATCAATGTTATAATTTCTGTTATTTTTTGTTTTTTTTTTTTTTTTTTTTTTTAAATATGTACATACCTTGTTTTGGCAATTAAAATAAAATAAAATAAAATAAATCTTCCGTTGAAAGTTTCAAGTATCATCCGCTGGGGTTCTCATAATATGTATAGGTTACTTAAGTAGTAAGTTGACTAGTAAAAATATTCATGTTCTAAATAACAGTATATTTCATTTGAACCTTTAAATATTACATGTTAAAAACTATAAATCATTATAAAACATAGATTTATACGAGTATAGTTAGTATGTATAAGTGTATATTTCAGTTTATTTGAAAGTAATAGTACGAAAGTATATCTAACGTATTTTCTAAGTCTATAAGAAAATTAATTTATTATTGCATTTATTTTTTTCATAGCGCAATTCAAATGAATAAATAAAAAACATTTTTTTTTGTTTGTTATTATAGATTTAAGCCAACTTTACATACACATGTTTACCAAATATATATATACAGGGTGATTCACAAGTAAGTGCCTTAACATATTAATATGAAAAGTTGAGTTATAAGCAGTTTATCTTTCGTCTTATCTCCTGAACGGTAAAAGATAATTCAACGTATCGTATATCAAATTAAAACTTGAGAATAGGGCTATTAGAATATTTTAACGCCTCAAATTTTTTTTGAATTAAGTGACTTTCAAAATAACATTTTTTTAATAAAAAAAATTTAAAAAATTTAACGTTTTAGGGCAAAACCTAAAAAAGATAGAGATTTAAGACTAATACATTTAAGAAAGATACTTTCTCATTCTAACATTCTAGCAGAATCTTTTTTCAGAATGCCATAATCTTGTTCAGAACAGAACTTATGGGTTTTTTAATCAAAACAAAGAAAACAGCACCAAATCTTCTTTAATGCCCTATAGTTCTAAAAATATTTGACTCATAACTTAGCCCTCATACAAAAATTTTGTCGTCACGGTATTTTCTACAGGGTGGTATATATGTCAAAGCACTTACTTGCGAAACATCCTGTATATTTTGCTCTACTAGTTTTTCGTCGATTTATTCAACACTTTAAAAATCAATAAGTATGCTTCGCGAATAAGTATATTCAATTGCCAACCCTGAACAAACTTTTCTATATAGTTACTCGTATATGTATGTAGTACTGAATACATATTAAATTGAATTCAATTCTAATACTTAATAAAAATAAAATTCGTAAAACATTCAATTTCAAACATGATCCATATATGAGGGGCTCAGATACAAAATGGCCTAACCCTCTAAAAAATTTTTTTTTGCTTTTTTGTATAAGTCGCATTAGAATTAGACATAAAATCGGACTGTGTACTTGAAAAGGATAATAGATCTTTATTATCCTATATCCTATATCTATATAAATGTAGTTAAGTTTCAACCCTCTTCCCTTTTCTTCCAATATGTAACTACAATTGTATGTTGCACAGATAGATTTATTACAGCCTAAAATAAAAGTTTAATGCTTATATATATAAGTAATAAGTATATACTTAACAAGCAAAGTTAAATTTAATTCTATACTTATAAAATATAGATTGTATACATAATAAACCAAGTATTATAGTTAATATGATCTATGAAACGCCATTTAATTGATCTAAATAAAGAAAAAAAAAAATACCTATTAAAAGAAAATCAAGAATTTTTCTTTTTAAAACAGAAATTAAATATTTAATTATCATATAGAAAATATAATATTTTTACTCGTAAATAAAAATTATAAATGTAAAACTTTACTTACATTTTACATAAAAAAAAACAAAAAAAAAAAAACAGAAAAAAAATACTTATTCTTAATGTAAAATGCGTTTTTTTTAAAAACAGACTAACTATTAATTTTCATTTAAAACAAAAAAATCTATAATTTCAATAATTAAATTAAAATGGAAATATTTTATTAAAAATAAATTATAGGTATTTGTTCGTAATTGAAAATTTAATATAAAACCATTTTTTCTATAGTAATATTTATTTTAAGTATTAAATAAAAAAAAAAAAAAATTAATACCTTTAATACATGAAATTTTAAACCTTACAAAAAAGAATTGTTTAAATACTTATTTAATGTTTATATCATTGTATTTTTTTTTCTTAATTTTCTTATATTTTTTTTTTCTTTATATTTCTTTTTTTTTATTTATAATAAAATAAATTGTAAGCACTACACATATATGACAAATAATATCCAATTATACACATCGTGTAACAAAAATTAATAAACAATTTTTTTAATTGTTTTTTTTTTATATAGAATTCTTGTCATTTAAGTATGACAATCTAATTTCGCATTTATATTTTAAAAATTTATGAATTTTTATTTTATACCCTGCCCCACGACTACCAAAGTAAGTAACTTGACATACACAGGTCCGTAATCCATTCAAATATTTTAGTAAACAATCACATATAAATTTTCCGCAACTCGCATGATATTTATTCTGAGTCCTGACAGTTAATTTGCAAGTAATTTGTGACATTTTGTATAGAAAACAAAAATACGACTGAAAATGTAAAAACAAAAATAAATAGAAGAAACTTCTAATTTCTGAATTAAAGTTTTACTGCTCGTTTTTTTTTTTTTGTGACTTTTGCAATTGTGTCATGAAATGTCAAATTCTCAAGAAACAAGTACATAGTTAGGTATAGATAGAATAAAGAGAATAAAAACAAGGAACAGAATGTAAACCAACGTTTTTAAAAACATACATTTCCAAAAGATAATACAAACTGTTTAGAATCACAAGACTCTGCTCCAAAATTTAAAAATTTCATATAAGTACTTAATAAGTAAAATATGTAAAAATAGGCCTATTTTGTAATTTTGAGAGGCTGTATTATGTCCTGAACCCTATATAACTAAGAAAAACCGTTAACACAAGTCAAAATATTGAAGCTTTAATTTTTATGTCTTGTCGAAGAAAAATTTGTACAGGTGCTACACAACATAATTTGATTTTAATATTTGAGTGATACAAAAAAATTTTCTTTTTCTGAGAAAACTTATACTAATTCTAAAAGTTCTTTCTTGTCATAAAATTTCAAATCCCTATCTAAAAGCGTGCCGGTGTTATGAAGGTAGAAACATCATATAAAATTTGGTTTTCACATAACGGTAAATTTAAATACTAAATTTAAGAAAATTGTATAATTTTGATATTGATTTAAGTATAAAGGTAAAAAAAAAATCTCCGATCGTAATGGCGTTTTCAGATTGAAAAAATGTTAAGCAGAACATGATATACTTTTACGCATTTAAAAAAAGGACCTTTGCAAAGTTTGAGGGACTGTAGCTCCGTAATGGACGGGGCTACATGAAAAAGTTGTTCTAAAACTTTAATATTTTTATGAGACCTACCCATGACTAAGTCCGGTTTTTTCTTTATCTTTAACAATGTAGAGAACGGACGGACGGACAGACTGAAATTAATAGGCACATTTTTTGAAATTTATTTTGGAAATGTGCTAAAAAGTGCAAGAATTTAAATGTTAATATTATTTAGAATAACAGAAAACAATATAGGATTAAATTAAAGTTTTTTAATTCATACATTTTTCAAAAGGTAACAAAAAAAAACAGTTTAGAATATGTATTGTAATTTCCTTCGAAATTTCTATTTCTCTTTAGAAGTTTATAAGCAAAAATTTAAAAAAATCAAGAGATACTTTTTTCACAATTTTAATAAAATCTGATAAACCTAAGCCTATCCTATTATTGAAATATTTTAAATTTTATTTTCACATAGGTAACGGTAATTTTAAATACCAAATTTGTAAGAAACTTTATAAATATCCTGCCGTTTGTAAAAAAAAATGCTAAGCAGAACCTGAAATATGACTCTCTTCAAAATAAGTAGGGCTTTTTTAAACTTTGAGGAACACTATAGCTCCGTAATGGATGGAGTTACATAAAAAAAAGTTGTTTTATGTGAGCGTCATGAATACATAATTCAAAATTGCAGTGTAGACACTTTAGAAGTTTTGTAAACAGACAAACCGGCGGACGATCAGAGTGAAAATAATAAACAAATGTAGCAAAAATTTTTTCAAAAATATCCTAAAAAAGATAATTTGTATAGATTAGAATTTTTTATTTTAATTAAAATTTAAATAAAATTTATTAATATAAAAATCACAATGGTAAGATGTCGCCGCCTACGTCAAACAATAGTAAAAAGAAATATTTTTTGACAACCTTAATAATAATATGTGCCTATTTGATTGAAAATTATTTGTTAATCGAAACGCAATGTTATAGGAATTTGAAAAATTTATTTTAGAAATTATATAAATTCGATATAAGTAAATACACAAGTAAATACGAAAGTACTTACACAAGATGTAGTTATTTTATTGAAAAAAAAATATTGAACGAAAAAATCTAGAACAAAAAATTTTTGAATTTCTATGTTGATTTGTTGAATTTCACTTTAAATTGTTGACATTGTTTTGAAAATAGAAAATTTTATTTAAAAAAGGAAAAGTGTTGAAATACTTGTACTTATGTGTATATTATATACAAAAGATAATTTTACAGTTGCTTAAAAAATCAGGATTTCAATAATTTGTTTAGCGGGGTTTAGTGACGGCAGCACCCACTAATTTAAATGTAAAAAACATATTGGTTACAAAATCAGTGTTTTGATAATTTCTTTCTAAAGCGGGTGTAAAAGAAACAACTGCTTTTATAAATTTAATTTTTCAACATATCAAACATCAAAGCTTTTTTTAATTTGTGACGGTCTCATACGAAATGTATAAATTTGGTGCTTCTATTAAATGTCGTTCATTGCTATCAATTAAATTTTCCGTAAAATTCCTATTCTTTTATATATATAACTCTCAAAATTTTATTCTTCACTCAATTATATCAAAATCGTATAATTTTCTCATAAATTTCCATTCAAAGTGCATAAAATCGCATCCAAAATTTTGTCCACGCATGTATTTATCATTCTAATTATATATTTCCAAGATTTAAAAATTGTATGACCTTTTTTTTTTTTTTACTTTTCAAATCACATGTTAATTTTTTTTGTGTATTATATAATCCTGTATAAATTTTTTTCTCTAATTCGTTGCGAACATGTGCTGATAATTTTTACCTTGCTTAAACGGTACCTAATTATTTTTTTTTGAATTACTTTAAATAAATTTTTTTAATAAATTTTTCATTTTAAAATAAATAAATTTGTTGTTGTAAATTTTGTAATATGGATCATTCGATTTTTTTTCTCCATACATGGTCATTGTAATTAGGTACTATTCTTTGGGAATATAATTAGGTCTTCCGTATAAAACAAAAACAAAATCGAATGATCTGATTTTTTTGGAGAGTTACGTCTTCGGCTATAACGCTATATAAAAAAAAAAAAAAAAAAAAAATTTTTTGAAAATATGAAAAAGGTCGTATGATTGAGGGGACATTCGTGATTGTGAGCTGGAAGTAGAGAGTAGTTCTAAATTTTATAGAAAATTTTAATTGTGAAAAAAAAAAAAAAAAAAAGGAAAAATTATAATACATTTTATGATTTTTAATAGAAGTTATCAAGTGAACATTGACTTTTTTTCATTGCTTTTATGATAAATACATTTTATGTTTTAAACAAAAAAAACAAGTAAATGTAACAGTAAGTCGATGCAACCGACTTATTAATACCCTACACCTGAATAATTCGAATTAAATTAAAAATCCATAAGTGTTTTTGGCAGCTGCTTGAACTTCTTCCCTTTTCTGTCTTATTCAACTCGAATTTTAAGAACGTAAAAGAGGCATCC